>CM035105.1:17319352-17482320 GCA_020205505.1 Panax japonicus
ACTGTTACTACTTGCGGAAGATATAAACATAAATTGTTTATACATTAAAATTACACATAATTCCCAAGGTCGAGTAACCTTAACTTAATATACAATACATAACTTGTCTATCATATAACATTATTATCATACAACACTATTACAAATCTACTGCACACGTATACTAAAGCTGGAACTATCTTTAATTTTTCCTTGTATCTGACGCGTTCGTCTTAATCTGCAATATTTTATCATGATATAGCAAGGGTGAGCATGAAAGTTGCCCAGCAAGTTTAAGTTCAATAATATAATGGTATATCATGATTGAAAGAGTCGGAATAATAAGGTGGCTATAATTCAACAATATAATTGTGAACTAGTAGGAACAAATTTATGACTAAATAAGTATTATACATGAACAAATATATCTGAACCAACTGATAATGAAGGTGATCAGCCTTTCATACCTGACTTATACATGCAATATGTACAGAGTACAATTCATGGCAACCAGCAATGATTAACCATAAGCTTATCCGAATGAAACACTCTTAATAGAGTTAAGTAAAACAAACTTGCCTGAACCGTTGATTACCTCTACGCAATTTATATCGCCTTATCCGAAGACCTAATATTAATAATATAAATCTCCAATATTAGAATAATATCATCACAATATAATACTATTATATATATAGATATACACAGAATATCCTAAACACATAACACATAACCCTATCAGTCTATAACACACATAATACTCGGTATCAAGTCAAACTATTGCAGTTTGAGTTGAACCCGACATAAATCTGACATCCCGACAGTCTAGTCGGACAATTATCGAGTCTAAGTTCAATTAAACTCTGACTTAACACTTAACAATTAACTCAGATAATTTTAATATCAGTTAAAATATTTTTTATAGACTTATACAAATTTTCATATAATTATTACCATTTATCACGTATTTTTAATCATTAATAACGTATTTAAATGAATTAAATACCACATAATTCTTTTATTATTAATATTTATTTATTATCAAATATAAATGAAATACATGTCATAGTATTATAATATATTTATAATATCATAAAGTATTTTTAATACTTTAAAATCACCTTTATATGATTTTTAAACAATTAAACCCATTATCCAATAATTGCTTTTAATATTAAAATATTAATATTTTCATGACAAAATATCAAAAGTAATATTTTATAATTTAAAATATTTTTGTATCACTTAAATCATTTTTATATGATTTATAAAACATTTATTCTATTTTTCCTTAATTTATTTAATATATTTATTAAATAAACTAATTACCATTAATATTAATTAATTAAAAAATTTCATCACAAAATATTAAAAGTCACTAAAAATAACTTAAAATATTTTATTGTACCATAATATTATTTTTCATGAATTAAAATCATTTTTAAATAATTTATTTAATATTAACTTAAATAAATTAAATACCATTTATATTCCAAAAATATTAAATATTTATGAAATATACTTTAAATAATTAAAAACTATTTTTCAGAATTTAAAATAAATTTTTGGAATTTTCTATGTATTTTTAATAATTAAAATCTATTTATTTCAATTTATTAATTAATTTTTAGAAAATAATAATAATAAACTGTCGCTAAAGGGCCCTATAGCGACAGACCCATCGCTATATGTGTTCTTGAGTTTGTTCTTGGTGTTCTTCAGACCTTCATGTCAGAAACTAAGGTTGCTACTTTGACCATGATTTTATCTAAGTTCCTAATATATTATGGGCTTCTAATTGAGTTAATCTTGTAGTACTAATGTAGTACTACATCTTTAAACAAGTTTCATAGCCAAAACATATTAAAACATCAAGATCAAAGCTAGCCAAATGTCTGACAACGCTGTTCTTGAGTTTCTCGGTTGCCCAAAAACTCAAGTAGTGTTAGGGTCCTTCTAATCAGCCTTAAATCATAGATTTATAGATTTCTTTTATGTGATCTTAAAGTTCAATAGTGAATTCCCATGTCATGGTACGATAATATATTATCATATCAATATATCAACAACAGATGCACAAGATTCAAGCAGGTAAAAGTACGGGTCAGAAGTTGTTCATGAACAAATCTGGGTTTTCCAGATTGTTCTTCAGGCAGTTGGTCAACGGTTGTTTGACCGTGATTATTTATGTTTCGGATCGTGATCTGCTTGTTATAAGGACTAGGATATGTAGTGCACATGCCAGGCTACACAGATCAAACAACAACTTGGCCAAAACACATGTCAGACGCAAGATCAGAGGCTATCAAAATGCATGTCAGACTTTCTGGGTTCCTGGGTTTGCCCAGATTTCCAGAAGTCGTGTTTGGTCAACGACGTTTGACCACATATATCTTTCGATCTATACATGATCTGGACTTGATTCAAGTTACAGAGCAAAGTCCTTACAACATACTACAATTACAAACTCTTAAAACACATAAAACATTAACATGAAAGGATCTATAGGCCCTGACATTAGGCTGTCAGACCTTATTTTTCAACTTTTCTAGATTTCTTAAAATATTATATCCGAGCACTTTGATGTTATGGATCTATGATCCAACAACCCAGATCTCTAATTGACACCTTATAACACATATTTAACCAACAAACAATAACATTAACACAAGATCACAAGATTTTTGAAATTTAGGGTTCTTATACCTTCTAGCTTGGATTTTGATTTCTGATCCTTGATCTTGTTCTTGACTTGCTATTAACTGACAAAGGCTTTGTTTCTCACCCTCTCTCACACTAAGTTCCCGAATTTTAGAGAGAGAAGTGATTGGAGAAAATGAAAATGTAAGTAGCCCATTTTCTCCCTCTTTAATCTCTTAAATGATATGATTTAATGTATTGGATTGCAATATATGGCTGGTAAATGACACATATCTAGAGCTAGGGCTATTGGTTAGTTCACCAACCCAATATATGGCAATATTTTCAAGTTAAGTCCAATAATGCATAAAAGGGCATTTAAGTCTTTTTGTTTTTGCTTTTAATAGTATTTTAGACAATTGGCCAAACCCTTAGGGTTTAGGGTTTGGTTAGGGTTTAGGATTTAGAAAAATTTAGGGTTTAGGATTTGAAAAATTTTAGGGTTTGCAATTTAATTTCCTAAAATTTCCAATTTAGGTTTTCAAAAATAGAAAATTAATATTTTTAAATTAGAATTAGAATTTTCTAATTATATTAAAATTTCTTAATCATACTTTAAATCTTACTAATTAGGATTAGCATTTCGTAATTACCATCGCTAATTAAGCAATTAGGGTCAATACCACAGATTAGGGTTTACAACCCACGAAATAGGATTTCTAATAGAAAAATAATTTTCCTAAATTAGAAATTAGATTTTATAATTATATTAGGGTTTTCTAATTACTTATCTTGAAAATTAGAATTAATATATCCTAATTAACATTAAAAGTATTAAATTAACACTTAGGTTTTCTCGAATTATAAAATTAGGGTTTCAAATCCCGAAATTAGGATTTTCTAAATTTGAAATTAGGGTTTGTTAATTAATTAAGCTTTACCCTAATTAATATTATAATTAATAGCACTTAAACAATATAATAATCATTTAAGTTCCCAGATTAGGGTTTATATTTCTGAATTAGGGTTTCGGATTTCCGAAACTGAAATTAGGGTTTCCAAAACTGGTTTTAGGGTTTTTTTTGTTAATCATTAGGGTTTTCTAACCGAACGCTGACGTTCTTAATATATACTTAGGGTTTGTCACAGATATCGTTTATCTGGTCAACCATTGACCCTTAATCACATCATGCACGCATATACACAGAACATATTCACATATTCCTTAATCCTGAATAATTCACCTAAATCCTTCACAGAATTTTGAAATCCTCAAAATTCAATCTTAACAATATCAAACGCATACACTAATTTTCTGTCTATTTTCTAATTTTGAACCTTAAATCAATAACTTAAAATTTTAAAAATATTCTAAATTCTCGGGTTGTCACAGTAATCTTCAACAGCTCGAGCCAACGTCTTTGGCGCATAATTCGTTCGTTTTGGATGAAGAAAATATTTGAGGGTTTAAGAAATGGGTTTTGTACTGGGGTCAATACAAAATTTGATTTCACGCTATAGGGGTAGGCTTAGAAGTCTTCGAGAACACGTCAGGAAATTTATTAACAATAGAAATGTCATTCAAAATTGTGACTCTCTTCCAAGACTTGGATAACACGTCACATTGATATCTATCAACTTGCCACAGTTATTCACGACATCCCCTACGGATATTCTAGTTTCAGTGTATTCCAAGACTTGGAAGTCACCAGTGAAAGGCTCGGGGCTCTTTACTTATGGCTTGATATAACAATGATTGACTTTAGTGGTTTGGTTGCTTGAATTCACATAAAAGGTTGGTTAGGAATATGAAAGCTAACCTAACAACCTTAAGATAAACATGATGAGTAGTTAACCAATTGATTCCTAAAATCACATCAAAGGCAAGTATTTTCAAAGAGATAAGATCGATAGGTATCGTGAGGGTATCTATTTGAATCAAATAAGATTTATAAACAGTAGAGGTAACAAAGGTTTCTCCTAACGAAGTTTCAACCAATAAGTCAGAGTCTAATCTCTCCGGAGTCAAATTTAAACGTTGAGCGCAAGCATGAGAGATAAAATAATGGGTAGAACCGGTATCTAATAAGGTATAATCAAACATACATTGTTCATAAAGTTAGTTTGGTTGTAAGCAGTTAAAACATACATAGCAATTATTGCAGTTATAGTACATAATGTAAAAGACACAAAGCGTTTTAAATGGTTTAGAGACTCAAGCTCCTAATCCACTATTCTACTTTCAACTAGCAGGATTTCCACTCAGGAAGGGCAGCACCCTGAATCACTAAGATTCCTTCAAGGCCAGCAGCCTTGGAACTTCAGTTCACTAAGAAATCTTCAAGGCCAGCAGCCTTGGGACTTCTCTAGTTCCCTAGGAACTCTTCAAGCCCAGCAGGCTTGGACCTTCGTTTAATCCCTCCGAACAAGGACCCCTCAGGCCCTGGCTTCATTTAGTCCCTTCGGATAAGGACCCCTCAGACCCTGGCTTCTGTTGAGTTGTTTTTTTGTTGGAGTTGGTGCTGAGCTGCTAAGATGTCTTCATGCTCTAAACATCTTCAGTACTTAGCAGCTTGGCGTGATCATCCTTGAAGTGCAGTTAAGTGTTGCATGATGCTCAGCTTCTTCAGTTACTCAACCACTTAGGATGATCCCTTGATGACTGCCTTGAAGATCTTTCCTCTTGATACATGATGGCTGCACATGATAGATTTTCAAGATGACTGTAAGTTTTTCTGCTAGGTATTTAGAAACTTTCTCATGCTTGCCACCATGATGACGTTTGCGATCTCCCTTCTTGATACTTGATGTCTTCTCATGATTAACTTGCTAAGATGACTGTGAGCTCTTCTCTATTGTACTTAGAGTCTTCTCATGATGGACAACAAGATGACATGATGCTCTTCTTTCTCTCGGCAGTTCAGAACACTCTTCTTATAGTAGAACTCTCACTTCTACATAGTAGAACTCTCACTTATACTTCTTCCTTTGCATGTATCTGAGTGTTCTTGGTGGATCGTAGAGTGAGCCTTCAGACTCACTATTTTACGTGGTTTAGAACAGTCCACCTTCTCTCCAAACTCGACAACTCCAGCAACCCTAGACCTTTGAAGCTTTTTCTGATTTATACTCCTTCCCAATCCTTCCGTTGGAAAGTAGCCGTTGAAGGCTATTCAAATATCTTCACAGATCTCGAGTTGACAGAGGTAGACTGCTGATGTGACATGTCATACATTATCTGACATTGAAATCTACTGTTTCACCTACCCATCAAAGATGTCACTTTAATGTCTTGGGCAGGTTGAAGACTTTATTTCCTCCTTCTGATTTCTCGATCAGAGGTTGTCCTTTTGCATCGATGCTCTCAATAAGCACTTGTTCGAATATTACCCTTCAGATTGAACCGTTGCCAATGTTTCACTCTTCAGTTATTCAAACTCTACGATTCTGATGCACGTCTTCGAGGACCTGATCGTAGTGTTTTGTTGAGTGTTGCTCATTGACTGGTAGAGTTAACACTACAATCTTGAAGAGTGTTGATTGGATCTCCAATGTAGAACACCTCTTCCTTCTATTGTGCAGTGCTTCAACACTTCTGTTTACTTCGACTGTTCTCAAAGACTGATGGCCTAACTCCTTGCTCTGGTCCCCTCTGAATAGCAAGACACTTCATATTTGTGGCGCGTTCAGCTCGCTTTCTCCTTGTGATCTCCCGTTCACTTATCATCAATGAACTGACCCTACGCTTAATCACTTTAGCATTGTTCTTCAGAGACTAACTAGTATCTCGGTTCACTTTCTATCAGTTCTTTCTTTGTTTGGCAAACACTACGATCTCGGTTTCTTCCAAGATCGTTGTCTTCTGTTCACTTGATAGTTGTTGCACTTGCTGACTTTCCTTAGTTAGTTAATGAAGTCTTCTTCTAATCTCCTTGTGGAAGAATTCATCTCGAATGGCTTCACAACTCAATCTTGATGCTGATTGGGTTGGTGCTTAGATCTTCTGTTTAGCTTATATGCCACTCGTTGAGTACTCTCTGGTTCCCTTCAGGTGGGATGTATCTTTGCAGTGCCAACCAGAGGTTTTGTTCCTTTGGATATTCTGGGATTGCTCATTAGTTGAGAATCGTATTTGCTCTACGATTCTTCCTTGGCATTGTGAGCACATTCTGTTGAGGTTGTAGTTCTGCACTCTACGATTCAGCTTCGGCTGTGTAGACACTACGACTTCGGGATCAAATCTTGACACTATACGATTTTTGTCTTTGTGCTCGATGTCTTCATTTGATATAGCTCGACTACGATTTCTGCATGTAATCAATAGACTCTACGAACTCAGAGTGTATTCTACGATCCTTGACATGGCTTCGACATCAGTAGACTCTACGACCTCAAGTGTAGTCTACGATCCTTGACTTGGCTTCGGCATCGGTAGAGTCTACAACTCCGAGTGTAGTCTACGTTTCTGACTTGGCTTCGGCAGATGTTCAGTCGGCTCGTAGGCAGGCTGTCTCTACGATTCTGAACATGACTTCCTCAGCAGACTTCGGTCCTGAGAAAGTTCTACTCGACACACTACGATCCTTCCTCGTCTCTCCTAGCAGTCTACGATCTCCGAGATCTATTATCTTGCAGACTACGATTCTTCCTCGATAGCTCTCGAGTTCTTCTTGACTCTCCTAGCAGACTACGATTTCTTGTGCAGTTCTTGACGATCAGACAGGCCTATCAATTACATCATATGATCAACCTAACATTCTTGATCTTTCTATATTTATAGTTCTTGTACATCATTTCTTTATAAGGACTTTACAAAGCTGTTTTGCTTATGTAGGATCAACCTAATATACTTGATCAATTCATTCTAAGTCCTTGTACACATGTTTCTATTATTGATGGCTTAACTTATTTGTTCTGGCCTCTTCTGAATAACAAGACACTTCAGATTTGTGGCGTGTCCAGCTCGCTTTCTCCTTGTGATCTCCCGTTCACTTATCATCAATGGACTGACCCAATGCTTAATCACTTTAGCCTTGTTCTTCAGAAGTTATCCAATATCTCTATATGCACTTCATCAGTTCTTTCTTTGTTTGGCAAACACTACAATCCTGGTAGCTTCCAAGATCGTTGTCTTCTATCTGCTTGACAGCTACTGCACTTGCTGACTTTTCTTAGTCAGTTACTGAAGTCTTCTTCTGATCTCCTTGTGGAAGATTTCATCTCAAATGGCTTCACAACTCAATCTTGATGCTAATTGGGTTGGTGCTTAGATCTTCTGTTATCTTGCATGCCATTCGTTGAGTGCTCTCTGGTTTCCTTCAGGATGAGATGTATCTTTGCAGTGATAACCAGAGGCTTAATTCCTTTGGATATTCTGGGAGTGCTCATTTGTTGAGAATCATATTTGCTCTACAATTATGCCTTGGCATTGTGAGCACATTATGTTGAGGTTGTAGTTCTGCACTCTATGATTCAGCTTCGGCTGTGCAGACACTACGACTTCGGGATCAGATCTTGACACTCTACAATTTTTTTCTTTGTGCTCTATGTCTTCATCTGATATAGCTCGACTATGATTTCTGCATGTAATCAATAGACTCTATGAACTCATAGTGTAGTCTACGATCCTTGGCTTCGGCATCAGTAGAGTCTACGACTCCGAGTGTAGTCTACATTTCTGACTTGGCTTCGGCAGATGTTCGGTCAGCTCGTAGCCAGGCTGTCTCTACGATTATGAACATGACTTCCTCAGCAGACTTTGGCTCCGAGAAAGTTCTACTCGACACACTACAATCCATCATCATTTCTCCTTGCAGTCTACGAACTCCGAGATCTACTATCTTGCAGACTACGATTCTGCCTCGACAGCTCTCGAGTTTTCCTTGACTCTCCTGGCAGACTCTGATTTCTAGTGCAGTGCTCGACGATCAGACAAGCCTGTCTATTACATCATAAGATCAACCTAACATGCTTGATCTTTCTATGTTTATAGTCCTTGTACATCATTTCTTTTTAAGGACTTTACAAAGCTGTTTTGCTTATGTAGGATCAACCTAACATACTTGATCAATTCATTCTAAGTCCGTGTACACATATTTCTATTATATATCAAAGAACTTTACAGCTTTTCTTAATACAAGCATACTTGCATATTCATTCATATATATATATATATATATATATATATATATATATATATATATATATATATATATATATCATAATCAAATCATATGTAAATAGGAATATCATTCATATGTTTATTCCTGATAATAATCATACCAACAACTGTCCATCAATAAACTACAGGCCGATGAGGACTTTTACCATATCATTCGTTACATTACGGTCATGATTATACCGAATAATCCCTGGTCATAATCATACCAAGTCCATCTATGCACGTAAGCCAAAGATGACTTTCATCACAATATAAACATGACGATGATGACAATGACATAATAATTCAATAAAACAAGTTCAAGGATAAATTTTAAAGATTAATAATTTAATTTATCAAGAAATCAATAACGTCTAAATTGTCAACATGATACTGTTTTGTGGAGTAAAATTAAAGAATGCTCAGAAGAATATTTCCATAAAAAGATACTGGATGAAGCGCAAATATCCAGGATATTCTACTAATTTCATGGAGTATAGAAGCCAAAACTTTAACCAACTGAGTATACAATAATATATGAAACTGCAAATGGATTTTTTCCCGCCATGCGGTAATCCACGTAGACAGATCATTTCGACAATTTAATAAGGAATGAATACGAAGGATCATTCACCATGCATGCGGTAGTCCACATAGACAGTTTATTCCAACATAATAATAAAGAATGGAACCAGGTCATGCGTAATCCGCACAGACAGGATATTCCAACAGAATAATAAAGAAAGGAACCAGGTCATGCGTAATCCGCACATACAGAATATTCCAACAGAATAATAAAAAAATTGAATAACAACATAATTCACCAGGCATGCGATAGACCGCACATACAGGTTATTCCAACAGAATAACAGAAGAATTTCACCATGTATGCGGTACTTCGTATAGACAGGTTATTCCAACATAATAAAAGAAAATAACTCTTTTCATGAATACGAAAAAAATAATACCCATTACCTCAAAAGAAGACTGGATACTGGAATAGTGAGGTAGCAGACTTCTCTTCTTCTTTCTCTCTATAATTTCTCTCTATAATAATTTCTCTATAGATTTAGTGAATTGGTGAGAAATGAAGGAAGAATGAGCTTCTATTTATAGGAAAATATAGTTTCGATAATTGCACGTTTTGGGGCTCGAAATAATAAAGTATAATACCTTCCTCTTTTCCTTCATTTTTAATTTAGTCCTGCAAGTATTATCAAACTTTCACCACCTCCCCTAATAGTAAATCATGTGAATTAATAGTAAATAATGTGACTCAATAGTTCTAAACATGTGAAAAAAATAATTACAGTATAGTACATTCATCTATACCTCTATTTTTAACTTAGTCATGCAAGTATTATTAATCTTGCACCAACTCCCCTAATAGTAAATGAATGTGAATCAATAGTACACACATGTGAATAAATAGTTATAATCATGTGAATCAATAGCAATTAATTACTTATTTATCCGGTTAATTACCCGATTGGTCAATATAACCTCCAGACATCAATTATTATCGAAATAAATGTCAATTTTCACTAACACTAATAATTCCAACACAATGGAACTATCAATTTCATCTTTAATCAACACGAACTTATTCATCATTAATATTATAATTCACAATATTTAATAACCAACTCGTTCCCAGGAAAGAGAGTGCTTTTCGATAAGGATTTCTCCTAATTGGCGCGCAATTAGGTGACCAAACCTCTCCTGGATAGAACTTCTAGACACTATCAATATTGAAAATAATAATATGAATAACTTTGTCGTCTCAATTATTTATTTAATAATATAACATATTATGCAGATGATACTGTGACAATAATTGAATCAATAATATGAGAGATATGATGCAACAATTACTGTAGCAATAATTGAGTATAACTAAGTGACTTCTCACGTAAGCATCAATAATCAATATCGTGTGCTACTATGCAACCACGAGTATTACTGTACTTTTACTACTGGATAGTTCAACAGTTTTAACGGTAACACTTTCGTCGTTATTTTTATAAAATGATAATTCTGTCGTTTTCTAACTATAACAATACTTTCATTGTGGGGTCCACCAATGATTGTGTCGTCGTACGAATATTTCCTGTTAAAACGAATATTCTCTGACCAATCAAATATTATAACAACTTGCTTACTTTGCAAAATTTATAAATATTACCCACACCTATAATATTATATCAAATAATTATACAACTGTCGTGTAAAATACGATAAAATATAAGCTGTGAGTTTTAATACAACATTGTCTTCTAGACAGTATTCAAACTCAAAATAAGTCCACAATACATTTATTATCACACTATTTCATAGAATAGTGAGTACTACTAATGTTATCATCTGAACCGTCACTCCGTTCCCCGACTAGTCCCCGCTACGTTCTCATTTTCTAAAGAGAACAATGAAAGCAAAAGGGTGAGCTCAATTAGCTCAGTAAGAAATATTATGACTAAGATAACGCAGAATAAATTATCATTAGTTTTCAACAGTGTTAAACTGATAAAATATAACAACATCAAGTTTAACTGCAGTGAAACAAGCAATCCATTAGAAGAGTCAAGTAGAGAATAAAATCTACTATCTTCTATGATTTAATTAAAATGTTTTTCATCACTTTTATCGCTGAGACTAAGCTTAATAAATAATCCACATCATCCCTGCACTACGGACAAGGATATTCATTAGTATCACGACCACAAATTATCAATGCACTACGGGCCAAGGATATTCGTGTATTCATCAATGGTCATGATCATGCCAACAACTGTCCATCAATGCACTATGGCCAATGAGGATTTTTACCACATCATTTGTAACATTACGGTCATGATTATACCGATTAATCCCTGGTCATAATCATACCAAGTCCATCTATGCACTACAGGCCACAGATGACTTTCAACATAATATAAACATGAGGATGATGACAATGATATAAGAATTCAATAAAAACAAGTTCAAGAATTAATTTATCTAGGAACCAATAACGTCCAAATTGTCAACATGATACTTCTTTGTGGAGTAAAATTCAAGAATGCTCAGAAGAATATTTTCATGAAAAAATACTGGATGAAGCGCAAATATCAAGGATATTCCACTAATTTCATGGAGTATAGAAGTCAAAGCTTTAACCAACTGAGTATAAGAGAATATATGAAACTGCAAATGGATCATTCACCATGCATGTGATAATCCACATAAACAGGTTATTCCAACAGAATAATAAAGAATGGAATAACAGAAGAAATCACCATGCATGCGATAGACCGCACAAATAGGTTATTCCAACAGAATAATAAAGAATGGAACCAGGACATGCGTAATATGCACATACAGGATGTTCTAACAGAATAATAAAGAACGCAACCAGGTCATGCGTAAACCGCACAGACGGGATGTTCTAACAGAATAACAAAGAACGGAACCAGGTCATGCGTAAACGCACAGATAGGATGTTCCAACAGATTAATAAAGAATGAAATAACAGAAGAATTTCACCATGTATGTTGTACTTCGCATAGACAGGTTATTCCAACATAATGATAAAGAATGGAATAATAGAATTTCTCTTCATAAAGACGAAAGAAATAATACCACTTACGAGTACAACAAGTAATATCCCTTACCGTAAAAGAAGAGTATTCCGACTGGTAGGACGAGGATATTCTTGAAGAAAACTTATATTATTTTTCTACGCTCAAAGCTTATAAAAACTCTAAAGAAATACGCTCAAGATTATAGAAGAAGAATTCTCTGAATTTTTGGTGTGATTTTCAATTCTAATTAAGCATCCTATTTATAGAAGAATGGAAAGGATACTATTATGCACTATGCAATAAAATATAATATATTCTATTTATAATCAAATAAAACAGAATAATAGAAATAACTTTATAAAAGTATTCTGTTTTATATAAAAAGATTTTACTATGCAAAATACTATGCATAATAAAATATAATATATTCTATTTATAGTCTAATAAAACAGATAACTTTATAAAAGTATTCTATTTTATATAAAAAGTTTTTCTGTTTTATTACATTAATAATACTAATAAAACAAAATTTATCATCATTATTATAATTCACAATATTAATCGACCAGGTGGTTCCTAGGAAAGAGGGGACTTTTCAATAAGGATTTTTCCCCATTGGCGCGCAATTAGGTGACCAAACCTCTCCTTGACAGAACTTTTAGACATCGTTAATATTGCAAATAATAATATAAATAATTTTATCATCTCAATTATTGATTTAATAATATATAAAATATTGACAATAATTTAATCAAATAGCGTGAGATATTATGTGAGCCCCAGATTTTATGAATAAATATTTAATTTTTTCGAAATATTTTTTTAATATTATGGTGTGGATTTGATATAATGTTATAGTTGTGGATAGTATTTATAAATTTTGCAAAGTAAGCAAGTGGTTATATAATATTCGATTGGTCGGGGAATATTCGTTTTAACAGAAAATATTGTACAAGGGCACAATCATTGGTGGACCCCAAAATGGAAGTATTGTCGTAGTTAGAAAATGACAAATTTATCTTTCTATAAAAATAACGGCGGAGGTGTTACCGTTAAAACTGTTGAACTACCTGGTAGTAAAGTACAGTAATACGTGTGGTTGCATAGTAGCACATGGTATTGATTATTGATGCTTACGTGAGAAGTCACTCAGTTATACTCAATTATTGCTACAGTAATTGCTACATCATATCTCTCATATTATTGATTCAATTATTGTTACAGTATCATCTGCATAATATGTTATATTATTAAATCAATAATTGAGACGGCAAAGTTATTCATATTATTATTTACAATATTGACAATGTCTAGAAGTTCTGTCAAGGAGAGGTTTGGTCACCTAATTGCGCACCAATAAGGAAAAATCATTATAGGAAAGCCCCCTCTTTCCTGAGAACGACTTGGTTGTTAAATATTGTGAATTATAATATTAATGATGAATAAGTTCGTGTTGATTAAAGATAAAATTAATAGTTTCATTGTGTTGGGATTATTAGTGTTAGTGGAAATCGATATTTATTTTGATAATAATTGATGTCTGGAGGTTATATTGTTCAATCGGGTATTCGGTGCACTTTTCGTGTCGGAGTTTCATGAGTTACTATTCACGAGTTACTATTCACGAGTTACTATTTATGAGTTACTATTCACGAAATACTATTCACCTGTAAGATATATTTCTTTTCGGTCCAAATCATTTTTGGGTACAATATTATTCCATGAGGATATGTGTTAATTTTTCAGACCGTTGATTGAAGATATAATAGTAAATCAATATGGATCGCTGGTTTAAAGTTTTAATAGTAAATCAGTATGGACCGTTGCTTTAAGTTTTAATAGTAAACCAATATGGACCGTCCGTTTAAAAGTAAATCAGTCTGAACCGTTCATGAATTAGTTACTATTCAGTCCATTCTCCTATACATAGAAGCTCATTCCTTCATTATTTCTTACGAATTCACTGAAACTCTAGATAGAGAAACTTTACAGAGAAAGAAGAAAAGTATTCTACTACTTCACTACTCTAATATCCAGTTTCTTCTAAGGTAGGGTATATTATTTGTTGTACTCGTAAGGGGTATTCTTTCTTTCTTATTTGTGAAGAGAACTTCTGTTATTCTATTCTTTATTATTATGTTGGAATAACCTGTTTATGCGAAGTACCGCATACATGGTTAAATTCTTCTGTTATTCCATTCTTTATTATTTTGTTGGAATAATATGTATGTGCGGTCTATCGCATGCCTGGTGAATTCTGTTGTTATTCCATTCTTATTATTCTGTTGAATAACTTGCTTATGCGAAGTACCGTATACATGGTAAAATTCTTCTAATATTCCGTTCTTTATTATTCTGTCGAAATATCATGTCTGTGCGTTTACGTCGGACCTTGTTCCATTATTTATTATTTTGTTGGAATATCTTGTCTGTGCGTTTACGCCAGACCTGGTTCCATTATTTATTATTCTGTCGAAATATCCTATCTGTGCGTTTATACCGGACCTGGTTCCATTATTTATTATTTTGTTGGGAATAACCTGTCTGTGCAGTCTATCGCACGCATGGTGAATCCTTCTGTTATTCCATTTTTTATTATTCTGTTGGAATAACCTGTCTATGTGGATTACCAAATGCATGGTGAATGATCCTTCGTATTTATTCCTTATTAAATTGTGAAAATGATCTATCTACGTGGATTACCGCATGACGGCTGAAAATCTATTTGCAGTTTCATATATTCTATTATACTCAGTTGATTAAAGTTTTGGCTTTTATACTCCATGAAATTAGTGGAATATCCTTAATATTTGCATTTCATCTAGTATCTTTTCATGGAAATATTCTTCTGAGCATTCTTGAATTTTACTGCACAACGCAGTATCATGTTGACAATTTGGACGTTATTGAGTTCAGGATAAATTAACTTATAAATCTTTAAAATTTATTCTTGAACTTGTTTGATTGAATTGTCATCATCCTCATGCTTATATTATGTTGAAAGTCATCTTTGGCTTACGTGCATAGATGGACTTGGTATGATTATGTCCAGGAATTATTCGGTATAATCATGACCGTAATGTGATGAATGATGTGGTAAAAGTCATCATTGGCCTGTAGTTCATTGGTAGACAGTTGTTGGTATGATTATGACCAGGGATTATTCGGTATAGTCATGACCATTGATGATTACATGAATATCCTTGGCCGTGGAACAAGGATGATTCGATTTTATTTATTAAGCTGAGTCTCAGCGATAAAAGTGATGAAAAATCTTTTAAATCATATAAGATAGTAGATTTTATTCTCTACTTGACTCTTCTAATAGATTGTTTGTTCCGCTGCAGTTAAACTTGATGTTTATTATATTTTATCAGTTTAACACCGTTGAAGGCTAATGATAATTTATTCTGCATTATCTTAGTCATAATATTTCTTACTGGGCTAGTTGAGCTCACCCTTTCTTTCACTGTTCTCTTTAGGAAATGAGAACGTAGCTGGGACTAGTCGGGGAACATAGTGATGATCCTAGATGGTGCATTAATAGTCCTCATTATTCTATAAAATAGTGTGATAATAAATGTAATGAGGACTCCATTGAGTATGGATATTGTCTAGATGACAATATTTGTATTAAAACTCACAACCTATGTTTTGTCGTATTTTACACGACTGTGTGCTACTATGCAACCACGCGTATTACTGTACTTTTAACACCGAGTGTTTCAACAGTTAACGGTAAAACTTTCGCTGTTATTTTCATAAAGTATTTTTGTCGTTTTCTCAATCCGACAATAATTTCGTTGTGGGGTCCACCAATGATTGTGCCGTTGTACGAATATTTCCTGTTAAAACGAATATTTCCCGACCAATCAAATATTATATAACAACTTGTGTACTTTGCAAAATTTATAAATATTACCCACAACTATAACATTATATCAAATTCATTCCATAATATTCAAAAATGATATTTATAGAAAAATTATCTTTATTCATAAAAGTTGGGGTCTTAATTACATATATGAACATGAAAAAAAGACTGAACAAAATAAGTCAATAGCTACATTGTTAAATCATACATTTATTATATTTATATATAAGGGTAATATAGTAATAATGTAATTCAAAAATAAAAACACGACAATAAAGTGAATATCCAAAATGTCCGGTATTAATGAAATTTCTTCCAAATTTTAATCACTAAAATGATAACCTTACATAACTTTGTTACTTCATGTGCACCACAAAGGGTAATAAAGTGAATGTCCAAAAAATAAGTGGCAATAGTAGAAAGTGAATTGCCTAAATCAATTTCTCTTAACCTTTTCCTTTTTTATTTTTATTTTTATTTTGTGGGGAATAATAAATCATAAATTGTTCGGAATTTACAGTAGACACTGTATGCTGATAGTCTTATCATCATTCATTTATATAGATAGAGACTGAGAAAAAAATTGGAAACCTGAAAACATACACCACAACAATGGCTTCCTCTGCTACGCCCTCTACTCTCACGCTATCCTACGCCGTTTGCCAAGAACTCAATTCTTCTTCTCACTCCTTCAAACCCAAACCTCTCTTCTTTGCCTTCCCCAAGACTTTCTCTTTCCACACCTTGGTTTTACAGAGTAGAGAGAGAAAATCAGGCAATTGGGTCGATGTTTCTTCTTCACCCAACAAATATGTTGTTGCGGCTGTGGCGGCTGAAACTGAGGTAGCTGAAGAAGCTGTGGAAGAGCAAAATGGGGTGGTGGATAGTGCTCTTGGTTCTACTCCTGCCACAAAACCCAAGAAAGGGAAAGCTGCATTGCTTCTCAAGAGAGACAGGGTATGGGTAATCTGTTTATGTTTTACTGTTTTTTTTTGTTTCGTGAATTTTAGATGTATAAAGTTGATTTGGTTAATGGGTTTTGCTGGAAATTTGGATTCATTTACTATTTATGGAATTTTATGATCACGAATATTGTAATTGTTTCCTTATGCTGATTGTTTAGACGGTTTCACTTAAACTCTTTTATCTTGATTGTGATTTCAGAATTTTAATAGCTGATGATGTTAATGTTGATGTTGTAATCTGAATTGTGAAGTTTCACATTACTTGAACAGGATGGAGAATATACCTTTATTTTGTTCTGTTTCTCCCAAAGGCTTAGGGTTGATTTATTCGAATCGAGTTTAGTATTTTTCCTTCACCCCTTCCTGAAATCCAGGTCTTTGAATTGGAATTGGAGACATTTAAACTTTCATCAGATTTTGTTCGATTCAAGGTTTTAATCATAGTTGAGAAATAATTCTCTCAAATACTGTGTTGCAGGTTTAAAATCGCAGAAGTGTAGTTTTAGGCTTTGTGTAGGTGTGTATGTGTGATGTGCTAGCATAGCTTTTATCTTTTGATTTTTATATTGAAATATTTATGCTATCAGTTTACCTTCTTCTTTGTTGTGGTTTTTCTTTCCGTTCATTACACATTTCGAGGAGTGGGATGAGATTTCAGGTCATCCAGTAGCATTGGATGGGTGTCATGTGCTCATTTAGCTTAGAAGCCACATGTCTAATCTGAACCTCCTCATCCTCTGTTCTTATATGGTGTGTGTGTTTTTTTTTTATATATTTGTTCATTTGTTAAAAGTGGTTTTTCTTTTCTCTGCATTCGTGAAGTTATTCATAAGTTGGTACACTCAATTGTCTTTTGCCTGTCTTTTGGGATGATCAGACTAGGTCTAAAAGATTCTTGGAAATTCAAAAATTGAGGGAAAATAAGAAAGAATATGACTTAAAAACAGCAATATCATTGCTCAAGGAGATGGCAAAAACAAAGTTCGTCGAGACTGCAGAAGCTCATTTCCGGCTTAACATTGACCCGAAATATAACGATCAACAGCTGAGAGCAACTGTAAGGCTTTTAAGCTTTTTGTTCTTTATAAGAAACGTATCTTGTTAGCTTGTTCATGCTACTATTAATTTCTCTAACTATCTGATTGATTTACTGCAGGTAAATTTGCCCAAGGGAACTGGACAGACTGTGAAAGTGGCTGTTCTCACTCAAGGTAGTTACTGTTCTTAAGTTCTAGTAATTTACTAGCTTTTGATGGATAGTGAGGACTTTTTTGTTTTATTCAGTTCAAATGACATTGTTATGCTGGTAGAAAAATAAAGTTAAGCTTGTATGGAGTATGAGAAAAAGTAGATAATAACCAAAACTATGCTTACCTTTTATGTTGAAGGACCCGTGATCATGAATCCAATAAATCTCCTTAGTAAGAAAGAATATGTTGGGGGTATAGGTAAAAATGCTCATAAAAAAATTACAGTGGTGTACACTTTATAGATAACAAGTCTCCTACAAGGTCAGTAGGTAACTGATTTGCTGCTAATATGAGTATATGGGTATACTTAGCTCTAATACTACGATGTAAATTGACATGATTCCAGATAGAAAAATTACAATAATTTTAGTTTGACTGATTGTTTTGACTGTTGAAAGAGATGGTTGTATGCATAAGTGAATACCGTACCACTTGATCTCAGTGACCATGTACTTAATATGTTGTTTCTGTTTTTGTTTAATATTTTTTTTATTTAAAAAGTTTAATTTAATGGTTGAGAGAATACCAAGAATCTTATATGTGCTTAGTACTTTGGTAGGGATTCACCAAGAAAATTACTTTCGAGTACAATAACGTGAAATCTGCTGGATTGAGTGGAAACCACAAATTCCAAAGATAATATTTTGTGTTTCCTTTTTAGTGTTAACACTTGAAATTCAATATCTCAAAAATGAAATCCAAACAGTCTGTGTTTTCTTTTTTGCATTCTTTATAGTTGTCGGAGGACTTGTACTTTTGTACTCTTGTAATGTAGTTTCTTCCTCTATTAATGGATTTCACTATAAGAAATGAGAAAAGTGAAAAAACAATAGACAAAAGAAAAGGAACACGACTAAGGAAGTTATCAGAAATTCACCTAGAATCCTTTCAGAGTTTTTTTTATTTTGTTTAAACTTGTAAAATCTACTGCTAATTTGCGGGTATAAAACTTTTTAACATTGACTTCTAAACTAAGCTAACCATCTTCAAAGCCTCGTGAAGGGTTTATATAGTAAACCTAAGCCCATAACGTGTTCCATTTTTAGTACTATGAAAAGTGATCTACTTTCTCACAACTTTGGGGGACACCCTCCTATGAGTTATGAAGCTGAAATAGTTCGATAGCAGATAAAGGGTCTTGTTGGTGGCTGATAAACACCGTTATTTTGTTATCTAAAAGTTGAGGAAAACGGTGTTTTAAGTTTTACAATATCATAAGTAATAAATTGGGATTTGTAAGAAGAAAGGTTTGGGGACTACAAGCACGGGTATAAATACATGCTTCTCACTTGGGGCTTGATGCGGTACGGAAGAAATTTTTTAATAAGTTTATTATTAATTTTATATTGTTATTTAGAGATAAATATTGTATTATTAATGTAATTATTTTAGTAGGATATTTAGGAGAGTTTTAATTATGGTAGTAGATTTTAATTAGAAGTTTTAATTATTGTAGTAGATTTTAATTAGAAGATTATTTTCTTTTTAAATTAGGGTTTTTACTTGGTCTCCATGTATTATGTTTTCTATTTAAGTATTGTAATATTTCATTATTTTTGGAGATTATGAATATCAACTTATTTGAGATTAAAGATTTGTGCTTTTGTGTTTTTTTTATCGATTCATTCTTCTCACCTTGTCCTGCATCATAGTAATATAAAGAGCCAAAATTCCTGATATCTTTTGATTTGACCCAATTTCTTCCTATCCTAGTTTTATTGGCCTCAATCAAATTGTCAAAGTTCGCTAGAGAATGAATAACAATTTTTCGAGACAAAAGCACAATCTGCATTAAGAATTGTCGTCACCGTAGTCTTCATCTATCCTGTGGAAAAAAAAGGAAAATGATATTTTCACATGTCAAAATGATATTTTCACACGACTCTCACATGAAGGTAGGATCCACTCACTATTCCTGTGAGAGGAATCATGTGGAAATATCAATTTTTTATATAAAAATATCAGTTCCCAAAAAAATATCAATTATGCCACCAAATTACAGTTTAGTACCCACAGGTTTCTGAAATTCTCAACTCTGCACCCAAAGTTTATAAAACTTTCAATTCAACCCCTTAAGTTTCTAAAATATTTAATCTAGCCCCCAAAGTTTTTAAATTTTTCAATTTAACCCTCAGTTTCTAAAATTTTCAATTCAACCCCTCTACATATATACAACGTCTTCCAGGTTTAACAATCTACACTTTCTTTGGGCTAAGATAAAGCAACTTGAGCATCAAACTTTTTTTATATATGAGCAACTTAAAAGGTCTTGTTTCCCGTATAGTGTTGAGTATTGGAAATTATGCGATGAACTTGCACTTTTTAAAACAATTCTGGCAAATTTAAAGACACATTATGAGTACATAACCACATGCTATGTTCGTCTATATTTTGTTCAATCACAAAAAAAATGTTCATCCTAATCGTATTTGTTCAACTAAAACGACACATTCACAAGAGGAGACCCGCAAAGTAAATTTTTACAAGACAATTGATGAATATCTCACAATACTTAAACGTATCAATGCCAAGAAATTAGTGAGGATAAAGAAGAGCAAGTACTCTCACATATTGGTGCTTGTGAGAAACATGAAACGAAAGTTAAGTGTGTTGAACAACTTGCAAATTCAGTGAGGAAATTGAAGCTAAGTTTGACCCCATGACCCATATGCGCAAAATCAAGGAAGATAAAGTTGAGATCAACCATATTGATTTTCTCTTTCCGGTTGATACATTCAAATCCCAAACTATTTCATATTTTTATATTATGTCATTGTTATTCTCGAAAATTGTGTTCATGATATTGAAACATCGGATGCACATGTTTTGTTGGAAGTAATCTCTCGGATTATGGTTTATTATTATTTGATATTTCAAAACTCGAGGACGAGTTTTTTTCAAAAGCGAGGTGAATGATGCACAGTCATACGAAAGAAGAAATTCAATAAGTTTTTTATTAATTTTGTATTGTTATTTAGAGATAAATATTGGATTATTAATGTAATTATTCTACTAGGATATTCTATGAGAGTTTTAATTATGGTAATAGATTTTAATTAGAAATTTTAATTATAGTAGTAGATTTAAGATTGTTTCCTTCTTAAATTAGGGTTTTTACTTGGTACCTAAGTATTGAGTTTTCTATTCAAGTATTGTAATATGTTGGGAGATTATGAATATGAATTGATTTGAGATTAAGGTTTTGTGCTATTGTGTGTTTCTTTACCGATTCTTTACGGGGATAGGTACCATATTCCTTATTCTCACCTTGTCCTACATCAGGCCTTAATAGCCTCCTTTGCACCCAAAAAAAACATACATGCTTCTCCAAGATGATTATCTGCATGTGAATATACATTATACTCAATCGTTTCAACTTCTGCCGAACAGTAGCTTGGTTTAGAGCCAAGGGTGCATATGCAGAAATAGTGGGTTCAAATGCCATAATACAGTGTGGAGCAACATGTAATTGTATTGGTGCTTGATATGGAGATGTACTTTATATACTAAATACGTAGTAAAAAGATGGGGTCCAAGTCGAGGTGGCAGCATCTTAGGCTCAGTGATACAAACCATAATACTATGGCTACACTTTTGCAAGCAATCAAATTAACATCTCCCGGGTTTCTCTTTTGAGAGTGGCTGAAATTTTAAATAGCTTTCTATCTAGTTTTAACGGAGGTTCACCTGATTATACCTGAAGCAAAGAGTGACAAATTCTTAAGGATGAAGAAGTCAGATTGATGAGCCTAAATTATGCGAGTCTACTTCACCAATGATTAAGAAAGTGTTTAACATGGAAAGAGAAATACATGGTATTGTCAATTTGAGATGGACCACTCTGCTACCATGGGTTGGCACCAAGGTAAATGTTTATTTTTCAGCTATGGCATTGGCCTATATATGGGTTGTATTCCTCTCTATTGTGAGTTTTTTTATATCTTTTTGGGTTTTATTAGGATTTCCTTTAATCGTTGATTTAAAGTCGTGCTTAGGGTAATGGCAATATCTGGTTCTGTTATAAGATAAGATCTATGTAACTTTCATGCATGGGATGTTCTTTGTGTCCGTCAATGTACCATAACATCTTGCAGCATTGAATTGTCCACTATATCAAAGCAGTTACATTAAAACAAAATTGCACATAATCTGTTTCGGTGTTAAGATTGGTTCAATAAAGATTACCTGCTAGTGAGAGTGATAAAATCGGGTAGATAGAATAGAATCAATTGAACCAAGCTTACAGGCTCAAAAAAAAAAAAGAGAAGTGATTGGAGTTAGAGCTCATCAATCATAAAAATCTCATAATAGTAAATAGCAAAAGTGCAAAAGTAAAGATATAATGCCATATTCTAATTGCCTGGAACATAGATAATCATGTAGGGTCAAAACAGTGACTTAATGTGCAAGATATTTAGATTTACTTTGTGATTGTCTCTAAAGATGTTTCTGTTGGCAAATCTTGAGGTGTAGGGATAAAGACTTAAATTGTGTTGAGTTGAGTTTAGGCAATTTGATCGAAAATAGGACTAAGCATTTCGTAATGATAGTTTTGGGTAACCAAGTTACTTATTTGCTTGAATTTTAGAGGTTGGCTCAATTTCCGGCCTATTTTTTCTCTGTTATCTACATTTAATTAAATTATGAGAGAACCTTCAGTTAAATCTGTTTGTGTATCATGCAAACATTTTATTTTTGGTTTGATAAGTATATCATGTGAACATTCACCAACATACTTTATAGTGAATGAGACACCTCATTAAAGAAGCTACAAATCAGTAATGCCAGCAAAAAAAGGAAGCTCCTCTGAGATTTCAATCAATATTATCTTTTCTGCTTTTACTTTTTTTTCTTCTGTAATTATGGGGACGATTCTTGTCAGGACATTAAATTGGATTATGGTAACTTGTGGAAGTGGGATTTATTTGCGTAATGGAATTTGTATGCATTTTGTTGTTGTTGTTGGTGGTGGTGGTATTAAAGATGTTGACGATGATTATAACTTAAACCGCTATTCATTCATATAAAAATGGTATGCTCATGTAATCTCATTCCTTTATTTTAAGATATCTGTCTGTTATGTTTGGATGACAAACATATTCCCTTTGGCTAAAGCTGTGCTCATTTTTTCAATTGAAAGTTATGCGTTTGTGTTCTTGCCATGCACCAGTTTCCAGCTTCTTTGTTGTGCGTCATACTATGTCATGCTTGAGTGTTTCCAATAGCCTCTTGAAACTGACCACTGTATGGTTTCCTTTTATACTTGTGCACTGCCTTGGTAAAATTGCAAGCTTGTTGGACTCATTATTTTGTACTCAAATTTCTACAGGTGAAAAGTTCGATGAAGCTAAAAATGCCGGAGCTGATTTGGTTGGTGGAGAAGACTTGATACAACAGATTAAAGAAGGATTCATGGAATTTGATAAATTGATTGCTACACCAGATATGATGCCCAAGGTGTTACTTACTTATCTTGTTATTATAATTGTACAGATGTCTCGTGCTTTATATATTTACTACGAACTTTTGGATGTCTAGGATAATCGGATTCTCATGCAAACCCTGTGCTTAGGATTATCTTGTAAACAAGAAAACCAAAACTTTAGGAGGGTTATGTATAGTAGACAATTAAATTTAGGGAGAATGGTCCTGGACAAAAAAAATGATAGCATCTCGAAACTCATGGATACAATGTTGTACCAAATGTAAAAAATTACAACTGTATGATGAGGCACAATCTGCCAAGTAGGATCACCGACATCTTTTCTTTTCTTCTGTTTTTTTGTCTGGAACTGCTAAACTCCCACAGACCCTTAAACTGAAGTAAAAAATGCATTAACCTGTTGATGATTTGTCACACTAATGTAGTTGTATAAATGGTCAGATGGACATTCAGCTTTCTGATTGTTTTAAGGATATTGAAATGTTAGTTGTGAATTATTGATAATTGTTAGGAATGATATACATACGTCTGACTTCTCCACCAGTATATAAATATTTGAATAACACAATACCCTCGTTTTTCTTTTCTTTTCTTTTCTTTTTGTTTGTGGATTGTTTTTATTTGCAATATTTTTCTGGTGTTATTTACATAGAGGATATAGCCTTATATTTTTGTAGTCGTGAAGGATTTTGATTTCTAGCATAAAACTAATTTAGAGGTTCACTATTATCAACTTTTTTACTCTCCTCTCTCCCATTTTCCTGTGCTTGCTAAAGCTCCTCTTTCTTGATATCTTTATTTAGGAAGCAATCTAGATTAAAACTGTTGTCACCGGCTCTTTTTAAGTTCTAAAATCTGAGTTTGTAATAGGACAATATTATTTTTTTTAGACATGCTGGCGTCTTACGTCTTTGAATGTTATTTCTTATCAACTAATGCGACATGTTCCGTTGTAGTATGCTATTGATCCAAAATAAAACAGTGATTGTTATGCAAATGTTGTGAAAAGTCATTTTGGTCTCTTGCCACCATCATCTTTTACTCTGGTTAAATAAGAATTCATATGCACAACTAAAACCAGCAATTATTTATATTTTACTATATCCCTTTCACTTCTCACACACATCGGCACATTTTAATTTTCGTTTTGGTTGATATGGTTTTCCATCTCCTTGCTTTTGGTTGTCCAGAAGTGGATGGGTTTGATTTGGGATTGCCAAATGTTTATGTTTGTCTGATTTGAATGTGAGGTTTCTTTATGCTGGCTGGAATAGATGTTTATGCGCTGGACTCATGTATTGATATTCATCTTAAATGCATCAGGTTGCCAGCCTAGGTAAGATTCTAGGACCTCGAGGACTCATGCCGAATCCAAAGGCTGGTACTGTCACTACCAATATACCTCAGGTATGATTCAATTGTTTAATGTTTGTGTAGTACTCAGTATGGATTTCTCAATTTTTAGACGTCCGATACAAGGAATTCTTATAGTTTCAATTTCTACAGCACAGTTGCTTCTTTTAGTTTCATTTCTACGAAATAGTTACTTTCTAGTAGTTGTTTCATTATCTAGCAACACTCACAACCTTGGTATCAAGGATATGAATAGAAGGATAAAAATGGCAATGATCATGATTATTTTAATATTGAAAATCTAAACATGTTGTTGAACTTTGCTCACTCCCAATTATGAGTCAATCCCTTCACTAACATGCATTTCCGAATATAGTACAAGATAAACAGTAGCATATATGCTGCAGGCTATAGACGAATTCAAGAAGGGAAAAGTTGAATACAGAGCAGATAAAACAGGAATTGTTCACTTGCCTTTCGGAAAGGCTAATTTTTCGGAGGAAGACCTCCTTGTAAACTTGCTTGCTGCACTGGTATACTCTCTCACTCTATTTCTGTCATGTTGCACCCACCCTCGCACACAATTTATTGTCTAGACACTATCTTTTATTTTGTGTAATTATTTGATCGTGTAGAAATCAGTAGAAGCAAACAAGCCATCTGGTGCAAAAGGAGTTTACTGGAAAAGTGCACACATATGCTCATCGATGGGGCCTTCCATACGGTTAAATTCAAGAGAGATGCTTGATTTCAAGCTTCCATCTAACGTTTAGAGATGTAAGTACACATGTAAATTATATCCTCTGCTGTAAAATTAGCTTCTTGGGCTTCCCTCTTGGAGATTCTAATTCTTAGTGAAAAGTAGCACAGCAGGATGAAGAAATAGGGAGGAGAGCCTGTGAGCTTTTTTGGGGTCAAATAGTTACTGGAACTCCCTTGTATGCCAATTCAGCAGAATCTTGTATCGCTAACATATTTACTGTTATAGAAATTATTTTAATTTATTGTTTCGTAAAGTTGGAATTTTAGATGTTTAAACTTTATGTTAAGATTGCATTGGTTGATGATTGTTTTCTTTAGGATTAACTGTCATTAATTTTTCCGAAGAACAATAAATTGTATGCAAGTAATTTTTAACCTTTTACCAAGGATTAGATATTATGGACCAGGTTATCTGGATGCTAGTTTGGTAGCTATAGAAAGAGTTAGGTGCATCAGATACATGACCTGGACTTTGTCTTCGTTAGACTGCTGCTGCTGCTGCTATAGAATACATGTACAGAATTGGAGAATTTCATGTATCTAACAACCAACTAGGGGTGAGCATCTATTTGTGATTGGTGTGGTGCGGTTTTGAACCGTGCGGTTTGGTTTCATTTGGTACGGTTTCGGTTCCAAAATCAATTGAAATAATAAACTCGTAAAATAGTTAGCAAAATCATTCACGCAAACGTATTATGCAGTGAACACAATTATGGAGATAATTCAGCAAAATAGATACAGGCATCAACAATTATATGGTTAATTAATACTCCCTCCGTTCCTAAAAAATTGTCGTTTTAGAAGAAAAAATTTGTTTCAAAATGTTTGTCGTTTACAACTTTCAAGGAGAATAAATTATTTACTTTCCTATATTACCCTTACTTTCTCTCATTCTCCCAAGAAATTATCTCCCTTGTATTAATAGTTTTCAACTTTCCATAAAGGGGTAGTGATGGAATTTCAAACAAATTTTACTTGGTAAATGATACTTTTTTAATCCATGTGCAAAAACCTTAAACGACAATCTTTTAGGAACGGAGGTAGTACTATGTTATCACATTTGATTTAGGAAATATCAAGTCACACTTGATTTGCAAACATAATTGATATTATTTATTCTTCATTCAACCCTGCAATGTCTTCTAAAATAAAATGAGGAGAATATTTTATAGTAGATAAATTATATATACTTGTAGCAAATTTGAGAAAACATGATGATTATTTGATGCGGTTTCAGTTTTATGCGTGCAGTTTTGACTAGTAACCAAATCGAAACCGTAAATTTGGTTATTCAATCCACCTAAAACCGCCACATACGTCGGAACCGTTGATGCGATTTTAATTGGTGCGATTTGTGCGGTTTTTGATACGATTTCGATTCCAATTTGATTACTTGCTCAGCCCTACAACCAACACGGGTATATCTACCATTCATAAACTAAAAGTAGACATGTCAATTTTTCCCGAATTCAACAGAACTCACCCGATCCCAACCCTAATGGGACCCAAATTTGGTCCCAATTTACCCTCCCCTCCCGACCTGATTATTATACACAATTATTTTCAAAATTAACCCTTTTTATGTATTATTATATACTTATTTTTATTTCATTAAAAATTCATAACATTTTTTATACAACGTGTTATTAGTAGAAATATTACATGTTATTTAATTTAAATATAGTTGTAAAAAATTAATATTAAAAAATCGAAGAATTTAATCTGGAAAAATTCGAATCGGGGCGGGTATCTCAAGACTATTAATTCTAGGATTATAATCTCGGAATTATAATTATAATCTAAAGACAATTAAGCCATTTTATTGATTATGTATACACTCACCCCGCCCACCCGAACCCACTCCCACCCTACCCCACCCAAAAAATAATAATATTTACTGATTATGTATACACCCCCACTCGCCCATTCCCCACCCTCACCCTCACTCTCACCCTCACCCTCCACCCTTTTTAAAAAAATAATATTCAGTGATTATATATACACCGCACCCCCTACCATGCCCACCCTCAACCCTCCTCCCCCCCCCCCCCTCTCAAAAAAAATATTTAGTCTTTGTACTAGTAAGTTTTAAGTTGCCAGTAATAATAACAAAAATTTCATGATATTATGATCATTTTAAAAGAAGGTTGAGGCTAATTTTGTCTAGCAATTTTTAATCCCAAATGGTTGGAATTATAATATCAGGTAGAATATGGTATTAAATAATCTCACATCTTAATTAAGCTATTTTATAATCACAATACTAATAGTCTCAAGACTAATAGTCCAAAACTCAAATTTAAAAACTAACAAGACACTTGAAATTAATAGTCATATCTCAAGTGTAATCCTTGAAAACGAACATAGCCCTAGGCTATGTTTGTTTGCAAGGATTATAATCCCGATATTATAATCCATGAGATTATAATCCCAAGACTATTAATCCTAGGATTATAATCCCGAGATTATAATTACTCCATCGGTTCCTATATAACTGACTCTTTAGAGAAAAAAACTGATTTCTAAATAATTAACGTTTCCATATTTCTAGGAGGTTTTTTCTCTTATTTTTCTAGATTACCCCTAAAACATCTCATCTTTCCAAGTGCAAGACTCCTATTTAATTTCAACCTTGATCCACCATTAATTATAAAAAAACAAAAACAGAAAAAGGGCAATTTAGACTTTACCTTAACCCACCATTACTTTCCTTAAAAAGTGAACTTTGGCCTCTAACGTCAGTTATATAGGAACCGAGGGAGTATAATCGTAAACTATTAAGTCATTTTATAATCTCTAGACTAATAGTCATAAGTCTAAATTTGAAAACAAACAAGACACTAGGAATTAATAGTCATATCTCAAGTATAATCTTTGCAAACAAACATAGCTCTAGAGTATTAATTATTTAACTAGATAAAAAAGAAATCCTCAAACCCTTAATGACATGTGACTATAGGGGTGGGAAAATAAACCAATTTTTTCAGTTTTTGGACGAACCGGATTGGTCCGAACCGATCGGTTCGGTATAAATATAAACTGGTACGGTTCGGTACAAAAAAATGGGTATATACCAGTTTTTCGGCACCGATTTCGGTCTGGCGCTTTTATGGTTCGGTATAAACCAAATCGAACCGGTATATACCGATTTTTTTTATTATTATTAATAATTTATTAATAATAATAATAATAATAAAATATTGATTATAGTAATAATAAAAATAAAAAAATAAAAAAAATAAAAATAATATAATAAAAATAATAAGTATATTAATTTTTAGTAAAAATCGGTACAGAACCGGTAGCCGATTCGGTATAGCGGTCCAACCGGTTTCGGTACCTAAATTTGAGTAATTTTAGTACCGGTTCGGTTCGGTACCAGTCCGATTCGGGCTGGATTTTACTGGTTGCCCACCCCTAGGTGACTAGATTGCATCGATTCCATAATCTAGTATAAATTTAATTAATAAATTTTCGTGTAAAAACAAGCACTACAAATGCCGCTTGAAAGTCCAATAGTAGTCTAGAAGGGGGGTTGAATAGATTACTAACGTTTTAAAATTTTTATCTTTTGCCTTTTTGAATTTTTAGTAAATTAATTTGTAATGTCAGAAATTAATACACATGTTAATAAAGATTCAATCACACAATGCACAAATATTTGTCTGGTTCACAACATACAGCTAGGGTATGTTGATACGTCCACTCTCATGCTCCTCTCCAAGACTTGAGATCCTATTACTCTCAGTAATAAAAGCTCCTTAAATAGGTGGAGAAACATTTACAAAGTTTTAAAGATTAACTTACAACTATCCACAACTAACTTATCTTGGATAGCGAACTCCCAGCTCCTTCCTCAAGCTTAGTTGTACATTTTCTTTGAATTCAGTTCTATTCTAGATCTGGTCTTGAAACAACAAAATTTTCCTCACCACACAAGTGCACTAGCTAGAGACCCAACTCCCAGCTGACATCTCTAAGACTCTGGTCTTGGTCAAAGAATTTCTTATCTTTCTTGCAGATACATAAAATAAACTAACTCTACCCTTTTTTCTTTTATAAATGATTTGAGAGAAATAAGATTCTTAAATAAGCAGATACAATTTAGTACAGATATAAAAGTTCAACTTACTTTTATATTTTGTGCTTCTTAATTAAGCAAATAAGAGTTCAAGTCAAATGGTGCTTCTAAGTAATCAGATAAACGTTTAATTCAGATTTATAAAGATCTTACTTTTCTTTATAAATAAAGAGTGTTTTTCTATATTAAATAGATTTAGAAAAGATCTTTTTCTTTATATAAATAAAGAATGTGTTTCTATAATAAACAAATCAAACTTTGAGTTCAAATTTACAAGTTTAAATAACTTATAAAATATAACAAGTATTTTATAAATAAATTGTAAGACCCCAGTTTTTATAAATAAAGATGAATTTTCATAATTATTATTTTTGAATATTATGGAATAAATCTGATATAATTTTATAGTTGTGGGTAATATTTATAAATTTTGCAAAGTACGCAAGTTGTTATAAAATATTCGTTTGGTCGGGGAATATTCTTTTTGTCGGGGAATATTCATACGACGGCACAATCATTGGTGGACCCCACAACGGAAGTATTGTCATAGTTAGAAAACGACAAAATTATCTTTCTATAAAATAACGGCGGAGGTGTTACCGTTAAAAACTGTTGAACTACTCGGTAGTAAAAGTACAGTAATACGCGTTGTTGCATAGTAGCACACGGTATTGATTATTGATGCTTACGTGAGAAGACACTCAGCTATACTCAATTATTGATACAGTAATTGTTGCATCATATCTCTTATATTATTGATTCAATTATTGTCACAGTATCATCTGTATAATATGTTATATTATTTAAACAATAATTGAGACGACAAGTTATAAATGATTAATAATTGTTGAAAGATTAAATATGTGCTGATTAAAAATAAAATGATTTCTGGTAATTTTTATTTAATCCTTGATGTATATAAAGAGTCTATTATTAGACGTTTGTGGTAAGTTGAATTATTTATGGGGGGCCATATGTCATCATCTAAGAGTCTCTTTCATAAATAGTAATTACCTTCGTCAATAGTAATTACCTTCGTCAATAGTAATTACCTTCGTAAATAGTAAATACTTTCGTAAATAGTAATAAATCTTCTATAAATAGAGGCCTAGGGCTTCATTATTTTTCACGAATTCGTTCAAGCTATAGAGAGAGAAAGTATAGAGAGAGTAAGAGAGAAAGAAGAAGAGTATTCGGTTATTACACGACTGCAGTATTCAATCTCTTAATACGGTAAGGGGTGTTATTCTTTCTTCTTGAAGAGAACTTATGTTCTTCCGTTCTTTGTTATTCTGTTGGAATAACCTGTAAAAGTGGCATACCCTATACATGACCTGTATACGCGGTACACCCTATACTTGGTGAAATCCTTATGTTATTCCATTCATTATTATTCTGTTGGAATAACCGGTATACGCGGAATACCCTATACTTGGTGACATCCATTTACTATCCTGTCTTTATATTTCTGTCGGAATATCCTGTCTGTGTGTTTTACACCGGACCTGGTTCCATTCTTTATTATTCTGTTGGAATATCCTGTCTGTGTGTTTTACACCGGACCTGGTTCCATTATTTATTATTCTGTTGGAATATCCTGTCTGTGTGTTTTACACCGGACCTGGTTCCATTCTTTATTATTCTGTTGGAACATCCTGTCGGTGTGAATTTCACCTGACCTGGTTCCGTTATTATTATTCTGCTGGAATAACCTGTCTGTGCGGTCTATCGCATGCATGGTGATTTCTTTTGTTATTCCATTCTTTATTATACTCAGTTGGATAAAACTTTGACTTCTATGCTCCATGAAATTAGTGGAATATCCTTGATATTTGCGCTTCATCCAGTATCCTTTCATAGAAATATTCTTCTGATCATTCTTGAATTTTACACCACAAAACAGTATCGTGTTGACAAATTTGAACGTTAATAATTCCTGGATAAAATAATTCTTGAACTTGTTTTATTGAATTCTTATATCATTGTCATCATCCTCATGTTTATATTTTGTCGAAAGTCATCTGTGGCCTGTAGTGCATAGATGGACTTGGTATGATTATGACCAGGGATTATTCGGTGTAATCATGACCGTAATGTTACAAATGATGTAAAAATTAAAAATCCTCATTGGCCCGTAGTGCATTGATGGACAGTTGTTGGCATGATCATGACCATTGATGAATACACAAATATTCTTGGCTGTAGTGCATGAATAATTGTGGTCGTGATACTAAAGAATATCCTTGGCCGTAGTGCGGGGGTGATTCGATGATGTGGAATATTTATTAAGCTGAGTCTCAGCTATAACGATGATGAAAAACCTTTTAAATCATAAAAGATAGTAGATTTTATTTTCTACTTGACTCTTTTAATGGATTGCTGGTTCCGCTGTAGTTAAACTTGATGTTTATTGTATGTTATCAGTTTAACACTGTTGAAGGCTAGTGATAATTTATTCTGCATTATCTTAGTCATAATATTTCTTACTGGGCTAGTTGAGCTCACCCTTTCTTTCACTGTTCTCTTCAGGAAATGAGAATATAGCTGGGACGACGAGTCGGGGAACGGAGTGATGGACCAGAGAATAGTATTAGTAGTCCTCACTATTCTGTTAAATAGTGTGACAATAATTGTATTGAGGACACCTTTTGAGTTTGTATGCTCTCTAGTAGACAATAATTGTATTCAAACTCACAGTTATGTTTTGTCGTATTGTACACGACAGTTGTATTAGTAAGTTGTATTTGAATTCTGTACCATGTATCTGGCGACTCAAGATGGGTGATGTATACCTAATTTTGGGGGCGTCACAGTTGGTATCAAAGCTTAGGGATATGATCCCTGGCTAAGATGTGAGAATAGTACTAGGAGGGGAGAGACGGGGAATTCCTTCGCTAGTATGACCTACCTAAGTTTATGTGCTATTTTATTGGTCGGTCAGAATATAGGGATAATATGTTACATGTCAATTAACCTTTTGTTTTGTGGCAGTATCTGAAAATGACATCTGAGAATGTTGAGATTGGCAATGGAGCACAGGCGATCGTTGATTCACCACATATCAATAATCAGGATAATGTGCACCAGGAAGGCGAAAATCCTCATGCAAACAACAACACTGACCAAATGACGAATGATCAAATGTTCAGAGGTTTTATGCAATTTATGCAGCAGCAGGCGAGAGCAACTCCTGTCCAAAACGTAGATGGAAACGCGGGAAACTCTCGGGTGGTCACCGCTAAACAGTTCAAGGAGCTGGGACCACCGGAGTTTAAGGGAGAACCAAAACCACTTATGGCGGAAACATGGATAAAGCAGATGACCAAGATATTTGATGTCTTGGGATGCTCCGAGGAGCAAAAGGTTCCCTTTGCCGCCTTTATGTTGCGCGGAGAGGCAGATTACTGGTGGGAATCGGTAAAACGTACTCAACCTGCCGTACTGAAGATGTCTTGGGAGAAGTTCCAGGAGCTGTTCAATGATAAATACTTTCCCGAAAGTATTCGCCACATGAAGGAGGTGGAGTTTATTAAGTTGGAACAAAATAATATGACCGTGTCGCAATACGAGGCAAAATTTGCAGAGTTATCACGGTTTGCGTCCCATTTGGTGGATAATGAAGAGAGAATGGCGCGAATGTTTTTAAGAGGTTTGAAGCCGGAGATACGTCAACATCTTATTTCTCATAAACTGTGTTTGTATTCTGATGTTGTAAATAGGGCTCAGTTGGTAGAGCGCGATAACGAGTCAACGCAATCAAAAGAGAGCAACCGGCAAAATGATAATACTAGTGAGAGCAGTCATCGAAGCGGTGACAACAAGCGTGGAGGACATCATCAGGCCAGAAATGGTAACCACTTCGGTGGTAATCAGGGCCAAAACAATAAGAATGGACATTTCAAAAAGAGGAGATTCAACAATGATGGAAAGACGTCAGCACCAGCACCCGTTGTTAAGGAAGGAGAAAGACCACCTATCATATGCTTCAAATGCGGAGGAGAGGGACACATCAGTCCAAATTGCGCGATGCCGTCCAAAGCATGTTATAATTGTGGAAGAGAAGGTCATTTGGCCCGATTTTGTCGTTTACCAAAGACCAATTCAACTAGGGTGGAGGCACCAAAGGCCGTCCCAGAAAGGTCAAAGACGGTAGTGCAAGGGAGAGCGTTTGTTGTGACCTCCCAGAAAGCAAGGAACCCGAATGAGGTCATCACGGGTAAGCTTATCATAAACTCTAACGAAGTCTATACTTTATTCGATACTGGTTCTACCCATTCTTTTATTTCTCCTACTTGCGCTCATCGATTAAATTTGACTCCGGAGAAATTGGACTTTGACTTATCTGTAGAAACTCCGTTGGGAGAAACCTTTATTACATCCACTGTTTATAAGTCTTGTTTGGTTCAAATCGGTACCCTCACATTACCTGTAGATCTTATTTCATTAAAAATACTTGCATTTGACGTGATTCTAGGGATTGATTGGTTAACTACTTATCATGCAAAAATTGATTGTTTCCATAAGGTTGTTAGCTTTCATATTCCTAATCAACCTATTATGCGAATTCAAGCGACCAAACCATTAAAATCAATCACGGTCATCTCAAGCCATAAAGCTATTCGTTTATTGAAAAACGGATGTCAAGCTTTCTTAGCTCATGTCACAGATTTAAACAAAAATACGTCAGTTTTGAACGATATTTCTATTGTTAATGAATTTCCTGACGTATTCCCCGAAGAACTTCCTGGTCTACCCCCAGAGCGTGAGATTGAATTTTGCATCGACCTTGAACCCGATACAAAACCCATTTCTAAAGCCCCATATCGAATGGCTCCTATTGAACTTCAGGAGTTAAAAACCCAACTGCAGGAATTGTTAGACATCGGCTTTATTCGTCCTAGTACTTCTCCTTGGGGTGCTCCTGTTCTATTCGTGAAGAAGAAAGATGGGAGTATGCGACTTTGTATTGATTATCGGGAGTTGAATCATGTCACCATCAAAAATAGGTATCCATTGCCACGTATTGATGACTTGTTTGACCAGTTGCAAGGAGCCAAATTCTTTTCAAAGATCGATCTTCGTTCCGGGTATCACCAATTGAAGATTAGAACCGATGACATTCCAAAGACGGCTTTCAGAACTCGGTACGGGCATTATGAATTCCTAGTCATGTCCTTTGGATTGACTAATGCTCCTGCTGCCTTCATGGATATGATGAACCGAGTATTCAAGGAATATTTGGATCACTTTGTGGTCGTCTTTATTGATGACATACTTATTTATTCCAAAAGCCGTGAAGATCATGAACAACACTTGAGGCTGACACTCCAAAAGCTTCGTGAATATAAGCTTTATGCCAAGTTGAAGAAATGCGAGTTCTGGCTTGAGGAAGTAGCATTCCTTGGGCACGTGGTATCAAGTCGTGGAATATCTGTTGACCCAGCAAAGATTGAAGCTATTCAAAGCTGGGAGCAACCTAAATCAGTGACCGAAGTACGTAGCTTTCTCGGTTTAGCTGGTTATTATCGAAGATTCGTGGAAGGATTTTCTCGAATCGCTACTCCATTGACTCAGCTGACTCGGAAAGATACAAAGTTCGGTTGGAGCGAAGAATGTGAGAAGAGTTTTCAAGAACTCAAGAGGAGACTCATTTCAGCACCTGTTCTGACAATACCGTCTGGCTCGGAGGGATTTGTCATCTACAGTGATGCTTCGGGCAAAGGGTTGGGATGTGTTCTCATGCAACATGGAAAAGTCATAGCCTATGCCTCGCGACAACTCAAAGAATATGAGAAGAATTATCCTACTCATGATCTAGAGTTGGCAGCTGTTGTCTTTGCACTTAAAATTTGGAGGCATTACTTGTATGGGGAGAAAGTGGAGATCTTTACGGATCATAAAAGCCTCAAATATTTCTTCACTCAAAAGGAACTCAACATGCGACAACGACGTTGGCTTGAACTGTTGAAAGATTATGATCATACCATCCAATACCATCCTGGAAAAGCAAACGTGGTAGCTGACGCATTGAGTAGAAGATCACATGCAAGTACGAGTGCGATATTGTCAACGCAAGGGCCCATTTTGTGTGACTTGCAAAGGATGGGGATAGAGTTAAAGACTTCAGGGACGCATGTGACGATGGCGAATATACGAGTAGAACCGACTTTAATCGATAAAGTTAAAGTTGCTCAAGCTACAGACCTGGAGCTGATGCGTATGAAGAAGAAAGTGCAAGAAGGTGCTATGCCGGAAGCAAGAATCGATGAAGAAGGAATACTTCGAGTCAACTCTAGACTTTGTGTTCCTAACGACCCTGATTTAAAGTATAAAATCATGATGGAGGCGCACAATACACCGTTTGCAATCCATCCTGGGAGTACCAAAATGTATCATGATATTCGTCATACATTTTGGTGGAGCAATATGAAGAGAGAGATAGCGTTGTTTATCTCAAGGTGTCTAACTTGTCAACGAGTTAAAGCGGAGCATCAAGTACCAAAAGGTCCATTGCAACCACTTGAAATTCCAGAATGGAAGTGGGAGCACATTACCATGGATTTCGTTACCGGTCTTCCTAAGGTTTCTCAAGGCATAGATGCGATTTGGGTTATTGTTGATAGATTGACCAAGTCTGCTCATTTCTTACCGATACGAGAAACTTATACACTTGAACGTCTTGCTCGTATGTACATAAACGAGATTGTAAGACTGCATGGTATGCCGGTATCCATAGTTTCTGATCGAGACCCAAGATTTACTTCAAGATTTTGGGTTAGTTTGCAAAAAGCTATGGGCACAGACTTACGATTTAGCTCGGCATATCATCCTCAGACGGACGGACAGTCGGAGAGGACTATTCAAACTCTCGAAGATCTATTAAGACTCTGTGTCCTTGATTTCAAGGGAAGTTGGGACAAGTTCTTACCATTGGTGGAGTTTTCCTACAACAACAGTTATCAAGCAAGTATTGGCATGGCTCCATTCGAAGCGTTGTATGGAAGAAAGTGTCGTTCTCCAGTATGCTGGGATGAGGTGGGTGAAGCAACGTTGTTGGGACCGGAGTTGGTACGTATGACTACGGAAAAGATTCAAACGATCCGACAACGTATAAAAACCTCACAAAGTCGACAAAAGAGTTATGTTGATCTTCATCGAAAGGACGTGGAATTCAATATAGGAGATCATGTGTTGTTACGTGTTACTCCATGGAAAGGAGTTACAAGATTTGGAAAGAGAGGAAAACTCAATCCTCGATTCATCGGTCCATTTTTAATCCTCGATCGAATAGGAACTGTGGCCTATAGACTCGCTTTACCGCCAAGTATGTCTCGTGTTCATAACGTTTTTCACATATCCATGTTACGAAAATATGTGAAAGACCCGAACCACATTATTGAGTTAGAACCGGACGAAATAGCGGAAGATCTGACGTATGAAGAGATTCCTGTTCAAATCTTGGATAAGAAGGAACATATTCTACGCTCCAAGGTTATACCTCAAGTCAAAGTTTTGTGGAGAAACCACGATGTTGAGGAAATGACTTGGGAGTTAGAATCTGAAATGAAATCAAGGTATCCTTACCTCTTTGACATACCAGGTACGTACCCTAATTTCGAGGGCGAAATTTCATAAGAAGGGGAGGTTGTAAGACCCCAGTTTTTATAAATAAAGATGAATTTTCATAATTATTATTTTTGAATATTATGGAATAAATCTGATATAATTTTATAGTTGTGGGTAATATTTATAAATTTTGCAAAGTACGCAAGTTGTTATAAAATATTCGTTTGGTCGGGGAATATTCTTTTTGTCGGGGAATATTCGTACGACGGCACAATCATTGGTGGACCCCACAACGGAAGTATTGTCATAGTTAGAAAACGACAAAATTATCTTTCTATAAAATAACGGCGGAGGTGTTACCGTTAAAAACTGTTGAACTACTCGGTAGTAAAAGTACAGTAATACGCGTTGTTGCATAGTAGCACACGGTATTGATTATTGATGCTTACGTGAGAAGACACTCAGCTATACTCAATTATTGATACAGTAATTGTTGCATCATATCTCTTATATTATTGATTCAATTATTGTCACAGTATCATCTGTATAATATGTTATATTATTTAAACAATAATTGAGACGACAAGTTATAAATGATTAATAATTGTTGAAAGATTAAATATGTGCTGATTAAAAATAAAATGATTTCTGGTAATTTTTATTTAATCCTTGATGTATATAAAGAGTCTATTATTAGACGTTTGTGGTAAGTTGAATTATTTATGGGGGGCCATATGTCATCATCTAAGAGTCTCTTTCATAAATAGTAATTACCTTCGTCAATAGTAATTACCTTCGTCAATAGTAATTACCTTCGTCAATAGTAATTACCTTCGTAAATAGTAAATACTTTCGTAAATAGTAATAAATCTTCTATAAATAGAGGCCTAGGGCTTCATTATTTTTCACGAATTCGTTCAAGCTATAGAGAGAGAAAGTATAGAGAGAGTAAGAGAGAAAGAAGAAGAGTATTCGGTTATTACACGACTGCAGTATTCAATCTCTTAATACGGTAAGGGGTGTTATTCTTTCTTCTTGAAGAGAACTTATGTTCTTCCGTTCTTTGTTATTCTGTTGGAATAACCTGTAAAAGTGGCATACCCTATACATGACCTGTATACGCGGTACACCCTATACTTGGTGAAATCCTTATGTTATTCCATTCATTATTATTCTGTTGGAATAACCGGTATACGCGGAATACCCTATACTTGGTGACATCCATTTACTATCCTGTCTTTATATTTCTGTCGGAATATCCTGTCTGTGTGTTTTACACCGGACCTGGTTCCATTCTTTATTATTCTGTTGGAATATCCTGTCTGTGTGTTTTACACCGGACCTGGTTCCATTATTTATTATTCTGTTGGAATATCCTGTCTGTGTGTTTTACACCGGACCTGGTTCCATTCTTTATTATTCTGTTGGAACATCCTGTCGGTGTGAATTTCACCTGACCTGGTTCCGTTATTATTATTCTGCTGGAATAACCTGTCTGTGCGGTCTATCGCATGCATGGTGATTTCTTTTGTTATTCCATTCTTTATTATACTCAGTTGGATAAAACTTTGACTTCTATGCTCCATGAAATTAGTGGAATATCCTTGATATTTGCGCTTCATCCAGTATCCTTTCATAGAAATATTCTTCTGATCATTCTTGAATTTTACACCACAAAACAGTATCGTGTTGACAAATTTGAACGTTAATAATTCCTGGATAAAATAATTCTTGAACTTGTTTTATTGAATTCTTATATCATTGTCATCATCCTCATGTTTATATTTTGTCGAAAGTCATCTGTGGCCTGTAGTGCATAGATGGACTTGGTATGATTATGACCAGGGATTATTCGGTGTAATCATGACCGTAATGTTACAAATGATGTAAAAATTAAAAATCCTCATTGGCCCGTAGTGCATTGATGGACAGTTGTTGGCATGATCATGACCATTGATGAATACACAAATATTCTTGGCTGTAGTGCATGAATAATTGTGGTCGTGATACTAAAGAATATCCTTGGCCGTAGTGCGGGGGTGATTCGATGATGTGGAATATTTATTAAGCTGAGTCTCAGCTATAACGATGATGAAAAACCTTTTAAATCATAAAAGATAGTAGATTTTATTTTCTACTTGACTCTTTTAATGGATTGCTGGTTCCGCTGTAGTTAAACTTGATGTTTATTGTATGTTATCAGTTTAACACTGTTGAAGGCTAGTGATAATTTATTCTGCATTATCTTAGTCATAATATTTCTTACTGGGCTAGTTGAGCTCACCCTTTCTTTCACTGTTCTCTTCAGGAAATGAGAATATAGCTGGGACGACGAGTCGGGGAACGGAGTGATGGACCAGAGAATAGTATTAGTAGTCCTCACTATTCTGTTAAATAGTGTGACAATAATTGTATTGAGGACACCTTTTGAGTTTGTATGCTCTCTAGTAGACAATAATTGTATTCAAACTCACAGTTATGTTTTGTCGTATTGTACACGACAGTTGTATTAGTAAGTTGTATTTGAATTCTGTACCATGTATCTGGCGACTCAAGATGGGTGATGTATACCTAATTTTGGGGGCGTCACAGTTGGTATCAAAGCTTAGGGATATGATCCCTGGCTAAGATGTGAGAATAGTACTAGGAGGGGAGAGACGGGGAATTCCTTCGCTAGTATGACCTACCTAAGTTTATGTGCTATTTTATTGGTCGGTCAGAATATAGGGATAATATGTTACATGTCAATTAACCTTTTGTTTTGTGGCAGTATCTGAAAATGACATCTGAGAATGTTGAGATTGGCAATGGAGCACAGGCGATCGTTGATTCACCACATATCAATAATCAGGATAATGTGCACCAGGAAGGCGAAAATCCTCATGCAAACAACAACACTGACCAAATGACGAATGATCAAATGTTCAGAGGTTTTATGCAATTTATGCAGCAGCAGGCGAGAGCAACTCCTGTCCAAAACGTAGATGGAAACGCGGGAAACTCTCGGGTGGTCACCGCTAAACAGTTCAAGGAGCTGGGACCACCGGAGTTTAAGGGAGAACCAAAACCACTTATGGCGGAAACATGGATAAAGCAGATGACCAAGATATTTGATGTCTTGGGATGCTCCGAGGAGCAAAAGGTTCCCTTTGCCGCCTTTATGTTGCGCGGAGAGGCAGATTACTGGTGGGAATCGGTAAAACGTACTCAACCTGCCGTACTGAAGATGTCTTGGGAGAAGTTCCAGGAGCTGTTCAATGATAAATACTTTCCCGAAAGTATTCGCCACATGAAGGAGGTGGAGTTTATTAAGTTGGAACAAAATAATATGACCGTGTCGCAATACGAGGCAAAATTTGCAGAGTTATCACGGTTTGCGTCCCATTTGGTGGATAATGAAGAGAGAATGGCGCGAATGTTTTTAAGAGGTTTGAAGCCGGAGATACGTCAACATCTTATTTCTCATAAACTGTGTTTGTATTCTGATGTTGTAAATAGGGCTCAGTTGGTAGAGCGCGATAACGAGTCAACGCAATCAAAAGAGAGCAACCGGCAAAATGATAATACTAGTGAGAGCAGTCATCGAAGCGGTGACAACAAGCGTGGAGGACATCATCAGGCCAGAAATGGTAACCACTTCGGTGGTAATCAGGGCCAAAACAATAAGAATGGACATTTCAAAAAGAGGAGATTCAACAATGATGGAAAGACGTCAGCACCAGCACCCGTTGTTAAGGAAGGAGAAAGACCACCTATCATATGCTTCAAATGCGGAGGAGAGGGACACATCAGTCCAAATTGCGCGATGCCGTCCAAAGCATGTTATAATTGTGGAAGAGAAGGTCATTTGGCCCGATTTTGTCGTTTACCAAAGACCAATTCAACTAGGGTGGAGGCACCAAAGGCCGTCCCAGAAAGGTCAAAGACGGTAGTGCAAGGGAGAGCGTTTGTTGTGACCTCCCAGAAAGCAAGGAACCCGAATGAGGTCATCACGGGTAAGCTTATCATAAACTCTAACGAAGTCTATACTTTATTCGATACTGGTTCTACCCATTCTTTTATTTCTCCTACTTGCGCTCATCGATTAAATTTGACTCCGGAGAAATTGGACTTTGACTTATCTGTAGAAACTCCGTTGGGAGAAACCTTTATTACATCCACTGTTTATAAGTCTTGTTTGGTTCAAATCGGTACCCTCACATTACCTGTAGATCTTATTTCATTAAAAATACTTGCATTTGACGTGATTCTAGGGATTGATTGGTTAACTACTTATCATGCAAAAATTGATTGTTTCCATAAGGTTGTTAGCTTTCATATTCCTAATCAACCTATTATGCGAATTCAAGCGACCAAACCATTAAAATCAATCACGGTCATCTCAAGCCATAAAGCTATTCGTTTATTGAAAAACGGATGTCAAGCTTTCTTAGCTCATGTCACAGATTTAAACAAAAATACGTCAGTTTTGAACGATATTTCTATTGTTAATGAATTTCCTGACGTATTCCCCGAAGAACTTCCTGGTCTACCCCCAGAGCGTGAGATTGAATTTTGCATCGACCTTGAACCCGATACAAAACCCATTTCTAAAGCCCCATATCGAATGGCTCCTATTGAACTTCAGGAGTTAAAAACCCAACTGCAGGAATTGTTAGACATCGGCTTTATTCGTCCTAGTACTTCTCCTTGGGGTGCTCCTGTTCTATTCGTGAAGAAGAAAGATGGGAGTATGCGACTTTGTATTGATTATCGGGAGTTGAATCATGTCACCATCAAAAATAGGTATCCATTGCCACGTATTGATGACTTGTTTGACCAGTTGCAAGGAGCCAAATTCTTTTCAAAGATCGATCTTCGTTCCGGGTATCACCAATTGAAGATTAGAACCGATGACATTCCAAAGACGGCTTTCAGAACTCGGTACGGGCATTATGAATTCCTAGTCATGTCCTTTGGATTGACTAATGCTCCTGCTGCCTTCATGGATATGATGAACCGAGTATTCAAGGAATATTTGGATCACTTTGTGGTCGTCTTTATTGATGACATACTTATTTATTCCAAAAGCCGTGAAGATCATGAACAACACTTGAGGCTGACACTCCAAAAGCTTCGTGAATATAAGCTTTATGCCAAGTTGAAGAAATGCGAGTTCTGGCTTGAGGAAGTAGCATTCCTTGGGCACGTGGTATCAAGTCGTGGAATATCTGTTGACCCAGCAAAGATTGAAGCTATTCAAAGCTGGGAGCAACCTAAATCAGTGACCGAAGTACGTAGCTTTCTCGGTTTAGCTGGTTATTATCGAAGATTCGTGGAAGGATTTTCTCGAATCGCTACTCCATTGACTCAGCTGACTCGGAAAGATACAAAGTTCGGTTGGAGCGAAGAATGTGAGAAGAGTTTTCAAGAACTCAAGAGGAGACTCATTTCAGCACCTGTTCTGACAATACCGTCTGGCTCGGAGGGATTTGTCATCTACAGTGATGCTTCGGGCAAAGGGTTGGGATGTGTTCTCATGCAACATGGAAAAGTCATAGCCTATGCCTCGCGACAACTCAAAGAATATGAGAAGAATTATCCTACTCATGATCTAGAGTTGGCAGCTGTTGTCTTTGCACTTAAAATTTGGAGGCATTACTTGTATGGGGAGAAAGTGGAGATCTTTACGGATCATAAAAGCCTCAAATATTTCTTCACTCAAAAGGAACTCAACATGCGACAACGACGTTGGCTTGAACTGTTGAAAGATTATGATCATACCATCCAATACCATCCTGGAAAAGCAAACGTGGTAGCTGACGCATTGAGTAGAAGATCACATGCAAGTACGAGTGCGATATTGTCAACGCAAGGGCCCATTTTGTGTGACTTGCAAAGGATGGGGATAGAGTTAAAGACTTCAGGGACGCATGTGACGATGGCGAATATACGAGTAGAACCGACTTTAATCGATAAAGTTAAAGTTGCTCAAGCTACAGACCTGGAGCTGATGCGTATGAAGAAGAAAGTGCAAGAAGGTGCTATGCCGGAAGCAAGAATCGATGAAGAAGGAATACTTCGAGTCAACTCTAGACTTTGTGTTCCTAACGACCCTGATTTAAAGTATAAAATCATGATGGAGGCGCACAATACACCGTTTGCAATCCATCCTGGGAGTACCAAAATGTATCATGATATTCGTCATACATTTTGGTGGAGCAATATGAAGAGAGAGATAGCGTTGTTTATCTCAAGGTGTCTAACTTGTCAACGAGTTAAAGCGGAGCATCAAGTACCAAAAGGTCCATTGCAACCACTTGAAATTCCAGAATGGAAGTGGGAGCACATTACCATGGATTTCGTTACCGGTCTTCCTAAGGTTTCTCAAGGCATAGATGCGATTTGGGTTATTGTTGATAGATTGACCAAGTCTGCTCATTTCTTACCGATACGAGAAACTTATACACTTGAACGTCTTGCTCGTATGTACATAAACGAGATTGTAAGACTGCATGGTATGCCGGTATCCATAGTTTCTGATCGAGACCCAAGATTTACTTCAAGATTTTGGGTTAGTTTGCAAAAAGCTATGGGCACAGACTTACGATTTAGCTCGGCATATCATCCTCAGACGGACGGACAGTCGGAGAGGACTATTCAAACTCTCGAAGATCTATTAAGACTCTGTGTCCTTGATTTCAAGGGAAGTTGGGACAAGTTCTTACCATTGGTGGAGTTTTCCTACAACAACAGTTATCAAGCAAGTATTGGCATGGCTCCATTCGAAGCGTTGTATGGAAGAAAGTGTCGTTCTCCAGTATGCTGGGATGAGGTGGGTGAAGCAACGTTGTTGGGACCGGAGTTGGTACGTATGACTACGGAAAAGATTCAAACGATCCGACAACGTATAAAAACCTCACAAAGTCGACAAAAGAGTTATGTTGATCTTCATCGAAAGGACGTGGAATTCAATATAGGAGATCATGTGTTGTTACGTGTTACTCCATGGAAAGGAGTTACAAGATTTGGAAAGAGAGGAAAACTCAATCCTCGATTCATCGGTCCATTTTTAATCCTCGATCGAATAGGAACTGTGGCCTATAGACTCGCTTTACCGCCAAGTATGTCTCGTGTTCATAACGTTTTTCACATATCCATGTTACGAAAATATGTGAAAGACCCGAACCACATTATTGAGTTAGAACCGGACGAAATAGCGGAAGATCTGACGTATGAAGAGATTCCTGTTCAAATCTTGGATAAGAAGGAACATATTCTACGCTCCAAGGTTATACCTCAAGTCAAAGTTTTGTGGAGAAACCACGATGTTGAGGAAATGACTTGGGAGTTAGAATCTGAAATGAAATCAAGGTATCCTTACCTCTTTGACATACCAGGTACGTACCCTAATTTCGAGGGCGAAATTTCATAAGAAGGGGAGGTTGTAAGACCCCAGTTTTTATAAATAAAGATGAATTTTCATAATTATTATTTTTGAATATTATGGAATAAATCTGATATAATTTTATAGTTGTGGGTAATATTTATAAATTTTGCAAAGTACGCAAGTTGTTATAAAATATTCGTTTGGTCGGGGAATATTCTTTTTGTCGGGGAATATTCGTACGACGGCACAATCATTGGTGGACCCCACAACGGAAGTATTGTCATAGTTAGAAAACGACAAAATTATCTTTCTATAAAATAACGGCGGAGGTGTTACCGTTAAAAACTGTTGAACTACTCGGTAGTAAAAGTACAGTAATACGCGTTGTTGCATAGTAGCACACGGTATTGATTATTGATGCTTACGTGAGAAGACACTCAGCTATACTCAATTATTGATACAGTAATTGTTGCATCATATCTCTTATATTATTGATTCAATTATTGTCACAGTATCATCTGTATAATATGTTATATTATTTAAACAATAATTGAGACGACAAGTTATAAATGATTAATAATTGTTGAAAGATTAAATATGTGCTGATTAAAAATAAAATGATTTCTGGTAATTTTTATTTAATCCTTGATGTATATAAAGAGTCTATTATTAGACGTTTGTGGTAAGTTGAATTATTTATGGGGGGCCATATGTCATCATCTAAGAGTCTCTTTCATAAATAGTAATTACCTTCGTCAATAGTAATTACCTTCGTCAATAGTAATTACCTTCGTCAATAGTAATTACCTTCGTAAATAGTAAATACTTTCGTAAATAGTAATAAATCTTCTATAAATAGAGGCCTAGGGCTTCATTATTTTTCACGAATTCGTTCAAGCTATAGAGAGAGAAAGTATAGAGAGAGTAAGAGAGAAAGAAGAAGAGTATTCGGTTATTACACGACTGCAGTATTCAATCTCTTAATACGGTAAGGGGTGTTATTCTTTCTTCTTGAAGAGAACTTATGTTCTTCCGTTCTTTGTTATTCTGTTGGAATAACCTGTAAAAGTGGCATACCCTATACATGACCTGTATACGCGGTACACCCTATACTTGGTGAAATCCTTATGTTATTCCATTCATTATTATTCTGTTGGAATAACCGGTATACGCGGAATACCCTATACTTGGTGACATCCATTTACTATCCTGTCTTTATATTTCTGTCGGAATATCCTGTCTGTGTGTTTTACACCGGACCTGGTTCCATTCTTTATTATTCTGTTGGAATATCCTGTCTGTGTGTTTTACACCGGACCTGGTTCCATTATTTATTATTCTGTTGGAATATCCTGTCTGTGTGTTTTACACCGGACCTGGTTCCATTCTTTATTATTCTGTTGGAACATCCTGTCGGTGTGAATTTCACCTGACCTGGTTCCGTTATTATTATTCTGCTGGAATAACCTGTCTGTGCGGTCTATCGCATGCATGGTGATTTCTTTTGTTATTCCATTCTTTATTATACTCAGTTGGATAAAACTTTGACTTCTATGCTCCATGAAATTAGTGGAATATCCTTGATATTTGCGCTTCATCCAGTATCCTTTCATAGAAATATTCTTCTGATCATTCTTGAATTTTACACCACAAAACAGTATCGTGTTGACAAATTTGAACGTTAATAATTCCTGGATAAAATAATTCTTGAACTTGTTTTATTGAATTCTTATATCATTGTCATCATCCTCATGTTTATATTTTGTCGAAAGTCATCTGTGGCCTGTAGTGCATAGATGGACTTGGTATGATTATGACCAGGGATTATTCGGTGTAATCATGACCGTAATGTTACAAATGATGTAAAAATTAAAAATCCTCATTGGCCCGTAGTGCATTGATGGACAGTTGTTGGCATGATCATGACCATTGATGAATACACAAATATTCTTGGCTGTAGTGCATGAATAATTGTGGTCGTGATACTAAAGAATATCCTTGGCCGTAGTGCGGGGGTGATTCGATGATGTGGAATATTTATTAAGCTGAGTCTCAGCTATAACGATGATGAAAAACCTTTTAAATCATAAAAGATAGTAGATTTTATTTTCTACTTGACTCTTTTAATGGATTGCTGGTTCCGCTGTAGTTAAACTTGATGTTTATTGTATGTTATCAGTTTAACACTGTTGAAGGCTAGTGATAATTTATTCTGCATTATCTTAGTCATAATATTTCTTACTGGGCTAGTTGAGCTCACCCTTTCTTTCACTGTTCTCTTCAGGAAATGAGAATATAGCTGGGACGACGAGTCGGGGAACGGAGTGATGGACCAGAGAATAGTATTAGTAGTCCTCACTATTCTGTTAAATAGTGTGACAATAATTGTATTGAGGACACCTTTTGAGTTTGTATGCTCTCTAGTAGACAATAATTGTATTCAAACTCACAGTTATGTTTTGTCGTATTGTACACGACAGTTGTATTAGTAAGTTGTATTTGAATTCTGTACCATGTATCTGGCGACTCAAGATGGGTGATGTATACCTAATTTTGGGGGCGTCACATAAATAATGTTGTGTGCAAAATACTTGTAATGACAATTATCAAATATAACAATTTGATCAATTAAACAGGTAAAAATAGAGGTACACAACCGTGTAACTTTTAAAGTTACACGGTTTACGATCGTAAAATGATTTCACTCCACGATTTGTGAATTCACTCTACGATCGTGGACTACTCTACGATCGTAGAGTGAATTCACTCTACTATCTAGGGACTACTCTACGATCGTAGACCGTGTAATTTTAAAAATTACACGGATGTGTACCCCCAGATTCCCCATTAAACAATACTTGATATAACAAATAAATTTGTTTCACTCAAGTATATATATTATATTATATTTTATCTATGTTGTGAAAATTTAGCCACTTAGGATTTCAAAGACCGTTCAGATAATATTTATTGTAAAGATATCTCCAAATATCGATATCTAAGTACTGACCAAATTTGCTTTCACAATATGATATTTATATAAATATTTTCAACATATCACTTAGAACTTCAAACATTGTTCGAATAATATTCGTGTTAAAGAATATTTTCAAATATCGGTATCTAAAACTAATCTATTTTATAATATTTATATAAATAAATTATATCAATAAAGGATCACTTAGAACTTCAAACACCGCTCGGATACTATTCGTGTTACAGAATATCTCCAATTATCAGTATCTAAACTGATCTTTTAATTGATAAGAATAGATAAAATATATATATATATATATATATATATATATATAAATGTGTATAACAATTTATATTTGTATATCTATAACAATTTATGAGATAAAATAAATAAAGTAATTCAATAACTTATCTCAAATACTTGACCAATTGTTATCTTCTTCAAAAGATTAGAACTACGAGTAGAAGATAGAGAGAAAGCCTTTTCACAGAGAAATTATGTATGCAAGGAGACAAAGCTTTTTTTTGTGAATTGGTAAAGAAAAATGAAATGAAAAATTTACTATTTATAGGAGATTTTTGAGCCAAGGGTAAACATGTAATTTAGAAAATTATTTTGAATTTAATGGCTCGAATTTATTTGACAAATTCAAAGGTTCGGATAACTTTTTACAGCACACGGTATATATACCACACACACACGTTATATATATATATATATATATATATATATATATATATATATATATATATATTATACACAACACACACACACACACGTGTATATATATACATATATAATTTGCATATATTTAAAACCTATATTACATATGGGTCTCCATCCACAGCAATCGATTATTGGGAGCAACCCCTTTTGGCCCAGCCGCTACAACCTGTAGCGGCTTATTAAAAAAAAAACTAAGTAACAAGCCGCTACAGGTTGTAGCGGCTGGGCCAAAAGGGGTTGCTCTCCAACAACCGGTTGCTGTGGATGGAATCCCATTATATATATATATATATATATATATATATATATATATATATACATATAGGGAGATGATCCATGGAAAACGTTAGATATTAACACTATTTCAACTAACGCTAATCTAGCCGTCAAATATTAGAGTTAATGGCTGAGATGAATGCCCAGCCGCTAGAGGGAGTAGCGGCCAGCAATAAATTAAAAAATCATCTCTGCTGGCCGCTAGAGGGAGTAGCGGCCAGTCAAAACGTCGACGTTTTGACTGGCCGCTACTCCCTCTAGCGGCCAGCAGAGATGATTTTTTAATTTGGCTCGACTGGCCGCTACTCCCTCTAGCGGCCAGTAGAAAGGATTTTTTAATTTGGCTCATGCTCCAGCCGCTAGAGGGAGTAGGGCCAACAATTTTTTTTGGCTTAATTACATTATCCTGATTATCCTCTCACATACTATTTATTAATCAATAAATAAAATAATAAAAATTATAAGAATAACTATAAGGATAATCAATAATTATCTTTATACTTATTAAGATAATTACTGATTATCTTTATAATTATCCTTATAATTTTTTATTATTTTATTTTACTGATTAATAAGCAATATGTATATGGATAATATCTTAATAAGTATAAAGATAATTATTGATTATCCTTATAGTTATTCTTATAATTTTTTATTATTTTATTTATTGATTAATAAATAGTATGTGAGAGGATAATCAGGATAATGTAATTAAGCCAAAAAAAATTGTTGGCCCTACTCCCTCTAGCGGCTGGAGCATGAGCCAAATTAAAAAATCCTTTCTACTGGCCGCTAGAGGGAGTAGCGGCCAGTCGAGCCAAATTAAAAAAATCATCTCTGCTGGCCGCTAGAGGGAGTAGCGGCCAGTCAAAACGTCGACGTTTTGACTGGCCGCTACTCCCTCTAGCGGCCAGCAGAGATGATTTTTTAATTTATTGTTGGCCGCTACTCCCTCTAGCGGCTGGGCATTCATCTCAGCCATTAACTCTAATATTGGACGGCTAGATTAGCGTTAGTTGAAATAGTGTTAATATCTAACGTTTTCCATGGATCATCTCCCATATATATATATATATATATATATATATATATATATATATATATATATATATATGGTCCGGTTCCTGTAAGGGTTCCCTTACTTTGTTAAAATGCGGACTTTTTTTTTTTGATTTTCTTTTGTTTTTTTTAAAATAACTAAAAAAAATTTAATATTGTATGGAACTGATATTTTTCCATAATACAGTGTTTTGGATGTGATCTGAATACGTATAACAAAACAGGTCTGTACAGTCTGTGTAGACTGTACCACCATTTTTTGGTATAGGTATTCAAATCACGCCCAAAACATTATATTATGAAAAATATCAGTTCCATAAAATATTAAATATTTTTTTTAGTTGTTTAAAAAAAAGTCTGCATTTTAACAAAGTAAGGGATCCCTCATCTGATCGGTTATATATATATATATATATATATATATATATATATATATATATATATATATATATATATATATATATATATATATATATACTTTTATTTTTGCCTTCTTTGTGGAAATACTTCAATATAATCATTTTGGAATAAAATTATTTTAAGATTGAATAGAAAATCTCCTTGCCTTGGGAAATGTTACTTTATAAATAAATTTTACCAACACTTAATATTTAAATTATCAAGGTTAATTAAAATAAATTCAAATTTTAGGATGAATTTTTTTTTGAACAATAGTAAAATAAAATATTTAAAACAATTTTAAATAAAAACCTATGAAGAGGATTCTACGCATATAAGAAAAATCTTATTACTTAAGTATTGTAATCATCAAAATAAACATAAAGATTTGGAGACCTATCTATCACCGCTGACCGGAAGTCACTAAATTTTGATATTCGGTAATATGACAACTAAAAAAAAAGATTGTAACACCAATAAAATTATTGATATTTTGTATTTTTCAGTAGCGACTCGGAACAATAAAAATAAGACCCAAAACCACCCTTAAATCCAATGGCAGAGGCAGTACATTACGCAGAATTTAATAGGGTTAGAACCATAACACTGGTTATACTGGAAAATTGTAATACTACACAATTTTCATGGCTTGGAGGAAGAAATAATTGGTGGTTCAACAGCGTCCAACTCCAAGGGCAGATCCCCTATGTTTGTTTGTAATAATCTATGAAATTATAATCTCAATACTATTAATCTTAGGAATATAATCCGGAAATTATAATTAAAATGTCAAAACTATTAAGTCATTTTATAATCCAAGACTAATAGTCTCAAGTCTAAATTTGAAAACAAACAAGACACTTGAAATTAATAGTCATATCTCAAGTATAATCTTTGCAAACAAACATAACCCGGATTATAATCCCGATATTATAATTATAATGTCAAGACTATTTAGTCATTTTATAATCAAAGATTAATAGTTTCAAGTCTAAATTTAAAAACAAACAAAACACTTGAGATTAATAATCATATCCCAAGTATAATCTTTGCAAACAAACATAGCCCGGATTATAATTCCAAGATTATAATTATAACATCAAAACTATTAAGCCATTTTATAATCCAAGACTAATAGTCCAAAATCTAAATTTGAAAACAAACAAGACACTTAAGATTAATAATTATATCTCAAGTATAATCTTTGCAAACAAACATAACCCTGGATATAACAGACACAAAGATAGATTCAGCTTCATCCACAAGAACAACGAGAGGTGAGCAGGAATCTAAAATTGTTTTTTTTAAACAAAAGAGCACAGAATCTAAGACATACAATGCCTGAAAATATAAGAAAGTAATATATACTCCATATCATAACTACTTTCAAAACGAGCAAAATACTGGAGAAATAAACTTGACCTGTCATAATGTGATTATAATCTTCCATCAAAAAACAAGTCCTGTTAATAAAGAACAAAAGGACATTAAATAATTTTACAGCTTTTTCACAATGGACAATGCAGCAAACTCTTGATTGATACTGCCAGATGCCTGTCTTTAATTGTTTAAACAAAAACTACCAAGTCCTAGCTTGATGCCACCTTCCTCTGCAGGAAATTCTTTAGCAGCGACTTTCTCCCAACGAATTCGTGACAGAGAACCAGGATCCTCCGTCGCTCCATGCTGAAGTGGCAAGAAAAGTAACCAGTGAGAACTATTCAAAAGTACAAAATCCTCTAAAGAATGTTACTTTTGAGTTTTATTGCTGTTATGAAAAAATAATAATAATAATAATAATAAAAATGACAAAATGATGGTATTTTGTCCATCTTCACGATAAAACATACAACATTATTCAGTCATTTTGGTAAAAATATATAACCTTTTGAAGGCTGCTCAATCCATGGCCCATTCATTACATTTAAGACACTACATGCCTCACTGTATTCCAGATCTGACAGCAACTTTGGTGTAAGCAAGAAGCACCTAAACATTTCAGAAACAGCTTCTGAGCCAATCTTTACATAGTAGCTAAGAAAAAAAATAAAGATTTTATTTTTCTAATAAAATGCAGAAACTATTATATTAATTGTGCAATAAGGGGGATGTGATTATTAAGCATGCTCCGTTACATCAGCTACAAAATTTCGGATCATTTTTTTATTCATGAGATGAGTCTGGATGCTGCACTACATTCCCTTGCTATCAAAACCATGAATCCACTCAACTTTGCAATTTTATTAACCTCAGAGTTTAAGACCAAGTAAATTTATTCAACAACCATTTGATTCTACTTCTTCTAGACCAAAATTGAATCAAACTTTACCTTTTGCCACTAAATAACAATTTGTTCCATCATCAAAAGCCAAGCAAATCGTTTACGATATGCAGACATACATTTCACATGTTTCAAAAATATTTTAATAGAAAAATAACAATATATAAACAAACAGAAGTGATATTCGCGTTACAATTTTCAACATTTGTGCACCATCCCACTTTTAGTGTAGGAAAAATGGCATATTGCTTGCCATAAAGAGATTTGGGAACATGCTTATTACCAATACAAATTTGAATCCTACTACTTCACTGACTTTACCGCACTACAGTACACAGTAGATCATAGGAATGATCAGAATAAATAGCCGGTGCAGTAATAATGAAGTGAAGGTACAACAAGAAAATTCACAAACATGAAAAGCAATGAACATGGTTACTAAAAACTCAAGACAAAATTTTAAAATGCTTCAGCATTTTGTATGGTGAAATTTATTAGAAAACTTGCTAGAAACACCAATATTGAGAGAATTAAGGACTAGTGGCATACTAGCTCCTCAAACACCCTAATTTCAACTGCAAATAGTGAAATAGACTTGAATATTACTTCCTCCTTCCCATATTATTTGTCCAACTTTTCATTTCAAAATGTCCTATTCTATTATTCTTTTTTAACCCTTAATATCACATTATATTATTATAATACAAAGGAGATAATGTAAAAGGTGGGACAATATCGATATACGCATGATACAAACATGGTGACTGGTGTAATAATATTCTTCCTAAATGTGTTACTCAACTTGGGTAGTTAATTCTGGACAGAGAGGGTATCATTAAAGACTGAAATATCAAGATATTTACCAAACTAGTAGACAAAAAGTTATTGTTATCATAGAGAAAACCAGTTACTTGCCAAAGTAACCAATCCCCAGAAGCATGAACTGCTGCAACGAAACGATTTTCCAAAAAACCCATGTAGTCTACTTGAATAAAAACTTCAAATCATTTAAGAAAATATCAAAAATTGAGTACTATCAAGCAACCTTGCCAAATAGTGAGACGCTAATGAATTTCGTTGTGATAGATAACTAAATACGTAAAACATGGTGAGATCACCAATCTAATATGGTATAAGAAGTAAAATAACAGGAACAAAAGACCAAGGAAAGAAAGAAGAATGCACCAAAATGTAGTTCAACAGGATGATTGTCATGCCCATTTGAAGAGCAGAAGGGGAATCAAAGAATAACTATAAAAGGATGTAGCAAAAGCTGGGTAATAAGCCAGACATAATGTAGCAGTAAATAATATATACAGAATTACAGTATCAGATGATATATCAATATCAAGTAATTAAAGCATTCTTGTACCAGTGATATGATGCCAATCAGTTTTTTTTTGGGTGGGGGTGTTAATTACATGAATCTTGTACATATGGGACATGCAAAAACACGAGTTCATATAGTTACTTGGTTCACACAAGAATGATGACTTATTCAACTTCCTTCAGGTAGTTTAAAAGCAACGTTTTTTTTTCTGTTTTGCAAATATTCAGAAATAAGTTATTCTTAGTATGACCATACAAGTTGGTAGAAGCGGAATAGCTCAAGTAAATTAACACTTGTATCAAAACATGAAAAGTTATCAACATGGAGGACCTTGAGCTCTTCTGAAGATCATCATTGTTAATATCTTGTCCCACATTCCCACATTGAATAACTTGAGAAAATATATCTAGTTTATAATGACTTGGGCCAACTCTTCTCATTGCCAATTGGTTGAGTTAGAGAGCATGATATCTTTGTATACTAGACTTTGAGCTTATTTTATAAATCTAAAAAGGTATCAGAGCGGGCTATCCTTGGGCCTAATTAAACACTATTCTTAGCCTTCATTCTTACCCACTTGCACCCACTTGCAGTCCATTTCTTAAGGGTCAAAGTTATCCATTTCTTAACTAGTACCACCTTATCAAATTAGCCAATAGTTGTTCGTGGTTTACTAGATTTCTTTTGGGCTTGTCTTGTGACTAGGTTCTTCTGGGCTTGCTTATCTTGTATAGGTTTTCATATTCATAATTCCTCAAGTCCACGTGCAACTCTTAATACATCGGGTTACACGTGAGAGGGAGTGTTAAAAGTATATAATATCTTGTCTCACATTGAATACCTTGACAAAATATATCTAGTTTATAATGACTTGGGTCAACTCTTCTCATTGCCAATTGGTTTTGAGTTAGAGAGCTTGATATCTTTGTATACTAGACTTTGAGCCCATTTTATAAATCTAACAATCATAATACTACTACATGTTTTATTTAGAAAAATCGTTACATTATCTTGTAAAATAAATAAATAAAATTATAATCAGATTGTAGTTTCACTCGAATTTTTCAGATTATATTTTCAATAACTAGCTTTTCTACTGCTCTCTATGATATTCCATCACTATTGTAGATTCTGTCTTAGGAAACAATGGACTTGAGAGTTGAGCCTCAAAGCAACCATATAACACCTGATCCTTTGGCATGTGGCACTGGTATTTGATGGTTACTATAAACATTAAATCAAACATTTAACTTCTTAAAAGATTGAAAACTAGGTTTAATCTCAAGTCAAATTCTTACTGTGGTGTATTTGGTTGGCTAGCAGCTCTAACCAATTGCTGGAACATCTTTCTTTCGTTCACAGGGTCCATTCCTAGAGTATCAAAATATTGAGTTATATCTTTTGATAAAAGCAAATAACATCGCAGAAGAATTCGGCAATCGTCATGAATACTAACCCTGATTAATCTCATCAACCACTCTGAACGGGCAGTGCGTGAGATCTTGTAGAGAAACAAGGTAAAGAATGGTCGAAACAGAGCGCTCCTGAAAAGAGGATTTAGAGGTCAATTAAGAAATACTGAAATACCAGACATAAATGTGAAACATCATGAAGAATAGGAATTCAGTATACTATTATACCCCTCCAGATTGGTGGTGGGCACTTAGAACTTGAAGTTGTCCAGCTTGCCTGATCATAGTCCAAAACAAAATAAAAATGAGGAACTGAAAGTTCTTTTTTGAAAAAAATAAGTAGTCTTTCTGCTAATTTAGACAGAACCAGAAGACATAATGCAAATATCATATACATATTTGTGCAAATGACAATATGTAATTCCCCCGACTATAATGAATCAAAACTCGCAACTCAATCCAGATTTTTGTAATAAAAACAGGCATCCGTATATCCTAATTTTAATTAATATCTAGACATAATTAAAACCGCCCAAAAAAGGTATAAAAAATATAGCCATTTATATATTCTTTTCTTTTTTGGATCGTCACATCACTGCTTTTATCCATTTGACTCATCAAACCAGAAACCAAAAGAGGATGACAATAATAATACTATATTACTACTCCATTTGCACCACAAAAGAGTACCATTTGTTAATTTTCCGTTACACCTTTATTTCACCTTGATTTTTCAGTTGCGCCGCTATTTCTCCTTGATTTCTCCGTTGCACTATTATTTTTTTCCATTACGGCGAAATTTCACCCATATGCAAATTTACATTGATAGTGATTGAAATTACAATCTATTACTTGTTGGATCGGTGAGTAAGGAAACCAAACCGATACACCAAGATTTTGGCAACATACTTTGAACAATGCCTACTAGTTATTAATACTTTGACTTGCTGCTATCTTCTTATGATATTAATAATACATTAACATTACTATTATTTACTATATTATTTATTATTGCATGGTAGCCAAATTATTACACTAAATTGGGATGAAATATTATATTTATGTTACTAATGTTATTTCGTAATTTTTATCACTTTATTTTAGGTTTCAATGTATACAAATTTATTTATGGTTAATGTATTTTGAGGTAATATATATATATATATATATATATATAGGGTCCGGTTCCTATCCGGACTCCCGCGTTTTCTTAAAATGCGGACTTTTTTTTTTAAAACAACTAATTTTTTTAATACTTTATGGAACTGGAATTTTTACATAATACAATGTTTTGGGTGTGATTTGGATACATATAACAAATCACACCCAAAATACTGTATTATGTAAAAATTCCAGTTCCATAAAATATTAAACTTTTTTTTTAGTTGTTTTTAAAAAAAAAAGAAAAAGAGTCCGCATTTCAAGAAAATGCGGGAGTCCAGATAGGAACCGAACCCTATATATATATATATTATACAATTATAAATTACATTGTGAACAACTTGTCGCGTGCCTGGTAGGCGAGTGCCAAGCGCCGCCTCGCCTCAACTCCTAGACAACTACGTTGCATATATGTTATAGAGTTGTCATTTTAATTTATTTATACAATCCTTATACTGATTTTATTTTAATATTTTTTAAGTCGTTCCTTGCATTTAAAACATGCTCACTTTTCAGTTAAGCTAGTGTGGTCCAATTTTAGGCATTTTCCCTATACAAGTTGAGGAATCTCACCAAATAAAATACAGCTTTACCCTTTTTCACAAAAAAAATATTCTTCACATACCAAAACAGATATACTCAATGAAACTAAAGAATGTACACATTCTCTATTACCTGAACTTTACTTTTATAAGTATCCCATAATTTTCATAGTCCATGTCATGCTCATCTGGAAGAGAAACATGGATTAATGAGAAGTGATGAACATGTTAAAAAATCTTTCTATAAAGGAATAAGTATAAATACCCAATAAAACTTCTCCAGCAACAGCCATCTCCTTAAAATTCCGACTGAATGTCTCGTTTATTTGACCCACGAGGTTTCTTAATGTTGGAAGCCAACTTTCCTACAAGCATGCCACAACTGGAGCATTTTAGATGGAGTGAATCAAATTACATTTGTACAAGAAACTTCAAAGCAATTATTTTTCATTTCTTTTTTGACTCCTTTCTCTTCTACACATACAAGAGCATGACAAATATAAGATGAAGAATTAGTGGGAGCAGAAAATATAAAGACATGTCATATTAGTAGTATAAGAGAAGCAACTGAATTTCTCAACCTTTAAAGAATTTATTTCATCAACACATTTACTCAGTTCCTCTTCAACTGAATCTTGTTTGCTTTTAAGGGATTCTATCTGCAAAGCAACAAAATGTTGGATGAATGAAACATCATCAGAAAATGCTGCAGCTAAAATAGAACATGGCTGAATTTACTTTTCTCTGACGGCTTTCATATTCTTCCAAAATATTGTGGTTAAGAAAAAGAATAGAATTGGCTTGAGAAATGGTATCTTGAATAGCAGCCTCCAATTCCTCAATGGTACCAGGCATCTGCACACTCATGGATGACAAATATTAAAGAACTGCTGAAATGTAAGACGTGGAACAACTTCCCACTGAAAAGCAATGGGCAGAACTCAGCAGTATACGTGTAATAAAATAAATAACCACTGCTTGAATAAAATTCGTGGAACTTTGGAAAAATTAAAGACTTGACTTTTAAGCTGGTGGTAATTACAGTTTTACAATTTACACAAATTCCACATAAAGGATAAAGTGTGTGGATTATAGTCGGTATATACTTATAAATAAGAAAACAAGATTACCCTGTTTTTTTGCTACTAAATTAATACAGAAGAAAGATATGAAAGTATCTAACACACATGCTTCTGGCAAATAATGAAGTGGATTTCATATATACTTGCCAAAGTTAACCTGTGTTTATGTGTTACTGGGTTAGAATTAGATTAGGGCTTGACTGTGTCAAGCCTTTATAATAATGTTGTAATAACCCGAGATTTCCTATATAAAATAAATAAGAAATTTTTGCGTATAAATTTTTTTTATTTAATGATGAGAATAAGTGAACGATAAATACGAATATATTTATTACTTGAAAAAAATTAGAAATAATTTTGGAATAATTAATTACTACAATATATATTGTTATGGTAATTAATTTCTGAAAACCGAAATATTTTTATTAATTATTTTCCAGGAAAACATGATTGGAAATAATATATGAAGTGATAGTTAGATTTATATAATAAATATTTTATTATATGAATTGTTCAGAATATTTAAGTTAATTATTTTAACTTGGTTATCGATGCTGTGTACGAAGAATAAGTCAGATATGAGATCCAAACCCTGGATTGGGATTGTGATCAAGAGAAGAGAATAATAATATTATATTATTGTTATAATAATTTTACAGTACCATAATTATGTACTGTGTATGTGCGGACAGATAAAATTGTGCAATGACGGTCAATTAGGTCATAGCATATTACCGTGCTGTGAAACCCTAATTATTAAACTCAGTTATGAGATATGACTGAGTAGTGACTGTGTATATGAAGGTTACTGTGTATAAGATGTCGGTAATTAGAAGAAAACCCTAATTACTGTTGTTTGTCGATAATTAGGACAAACCCTAATTATTACAACCCTAATCGGTTGAAGTTAGAGACCATAATGACTGTGTTAGTAACATACATAGATAATTAGAGAACCCTAATAGTCAATTAGAAACCCTAATTGATGGCGTTAAGAAACCCTAATTAGAAAACCCTAATTTTTCAATCAAAAACCCTAATTTTAAATTATCAGGTTTAATTACGATGTTAATGTACAAGTGTTTTAATTTACCAAAGATAGAAAGTAATTGGTAAATGATAAGAATTACCATCTAGTGATTAAATACTACATTTAATTGCTATGTACAAAAATGCCCATGAAATTATATGTGAAATTACCAAAATACCCTTTTACTGTATTATTAGTTATATTATTTATGGAATTTTAAAATCTAAAGTGATAAATCCTAATGGTTATGGGTAATGTCTATAATGCCCTTCATGGTAGACATGAGAAGTCTAAACTACCCTTGCACATTATTAAAGGAAGGAACCAATTATTAGGGTGGAAATGACTATTTTACCCTTTTTGTCCATTTAGTGCATTATTGGTGAATTATTTGTGCATTATTGTGTTACCAATCACCACAAATCCGGCCATTCAATCTAGAAATCACCTATGGACTGTAGTATTACAATCAATCAACCATTACAATCATTTCATACATTATTTATATGGATTAAAGAGAGAGGGAATGCACATTTACACTAAAATTGCTCACAAACACTTAGCTATTTTCTCTCAACCCCAAACCTCCGAAATTGTCTTGCCCATAAGCTCATAATCAAAGCCCAGCCATCATAAACAACAAATCAGAAGCATCAAGAAGTCAGAAATCAAAAATCAAGCTTGAAAAGGTAGGAAATCCTAAATTCTAGAAATCCTTTGATTCTATGTTAATTGGTGAAATTGATTGTTTAAAGTTGTGTAATAGGGAGTCTATTAATGTTATGGATTGTAAAATTCATGACCCATAACATCAAAATGCACGAATTTGATGATTTGAGCAAGTTGGAAAAACCGAATCTGTGGTCTGACAGTCAAATGTCAGGGACCATAGATCGTTTCTCGATCATGATTTTTGATGTTTAAAACTTGTAACATGTAGCCTGATATGTGGTCTTTAATACTCAAAAAGAATCAAAGCTATATCAATTGTAGATCAAAGGTTACAAGCGGTCAAACAAGGTTGACTGAAACTGCCCAATTCGCGAACCCAGAAATTCTAAGAACAGTCGTCCGTGTTGTACTTTGACCGGCCAGATCTTGTTCATTCTGTGATGTTTTAATGTTATGAAGCTTTTAAGTTGTAGTACTACATATTGTCTACACACTGGAATTGATAGATCACATAAAAGTTACACGATCATCAAGATATAGAGGTCCAAAGTAGGCATCACGAAGAACAGCTCTGACAGCTACTTTGATGGCCATTTTCTCCCAGATCTGATGTTGTTTAGAGGTTATCATTGTTGGTAATTGTAGTCTGGTAGTTTCTCTACAAGACTCAATTTATAGATTGTCCAGAATCGTTGAGACCAAAGAGTTATAGCCGGTCAAACCTACCACCTCGAAGCTGTCACTGACAGTGTTCTTGAGATGAAGAGCACCTATAGCGACGGTTGTCTGTCGCTATAGCCTTTAGCGACGGATTTTATTTATTTTATTTTCTGTAATTTCCGAAAATAATTTAAAAATTAGAAAAATTAGATTTTAATTATTAAAAATACCAAATAAATTCTGAAAAATTATTTTAAAGTCCGAAAAATAATATTTAATTATTTTCAGTATATTTCATAAATATTTAATATTTTTGGAATATAAAAGGTATTTATTTATTTAATTATAATATTAAATAAATGATTTAAAAATAGTTTTAATTCATAAAAAATTATTTTATGGTATAAGAAAATATTTTAAGTTATTTTCCATGACTTTTAATATTTTATGATGAATTTCATTAATTAATTAATATTAATGATATTAAATTTATTTAATGATTATATTAAATAATTTAGTTTAAAAATGATTTTAGTATTATAAAAATCATTTTAAATGAAAATAAGATATTTTAAGTTATAAAATATAACTTTTAATATTTAAAGGATAATTTCATTAATAATTTAATATTAATGATATTAAGATAATATTAATGATATTTAGTTTATTTAATAATTATTATTAAATAAATAGTTTAAAAATGGTTTTATTTATTTAAAAATCATTTAAAAAGGATATTAAGGATTTAAAAATATTTTAAGTTATAATTAATGACTTTTAATATTTGGATAAATAGTACATTAATATTTAAATATTAATGGTAATTATTTAAAAATGATTTTAATTATTTTAAAAATCATATAAGGGTAATATAAATGTTTTAAAAATAGTTTGAGTTATTATTTTGACAATGGTTTCATTAATAGTTTAATATTAATTAATTATTAATGATAATGGAATTGTTTGAGGTTTAAATCATTTAATTATGATTCCGATGTTTGAAAGTTATATCCGGTCAAACTAGCCGACTTGAGAACCGGTTATGAAGTTCATGATTTGATGAAGAACAACCATAATGACAGTTATGTCACTATAGATCCTTTTAGAGACAGATTTGAATTATTTTAAATTTTTCAATTTCTGAAAATTTCGAAAATGATTAAAAATAAAATGTCTGATATTTATAGATGTTGAAGTACAGAATAAGAGTCTTAGACTCAGTATTTACCCGATAATGTCGTCGATACGCCGACAAATGTCAGACCTTATAAAAGAAAAAAAAGACTACTGTAAGAGCATGGATGAGATATTTGAAAAATGTATAAAAATATTTCAAGTATAGAATATAAACTAAAAGTATGATCACTGTGATTATGTGATGACGTGATTAGACTATGTGCTGACTGTAATAGACAATACTATGTGTTATGATATATTGTTCTAATCGAACGAATGATCTGATTATTGATAGGTTGTGATAAAGAGATAAAACCTAAGTTGAGATTTGTAATCAGCAAATCAGGCAAGTATCTTACCTTTGCATTTCCTTTATGCAATGGACATGAGTAAGAGAGTTTCAGAATTCTTTTCTATTCCTGTACAAATTATGTACGCTTTGATTATCAACATGTTAGCTCAGATATATATTCTGTTCATTGATTTCTAAATGGCTATACAAGTGTCCCCACTTGGATAATCATGGCATTTATTCACATGTTGATACATTTTTTCAATTACCCGTATACATATATGTTGAATTACATATTATTGTTGAGCAAGATTAAAAACCTTCGGGTTTGGAACCAGGCATGTATGAACATCCCTATATGGGAAAATTTTTGCGCCCAAGGCGGACAGAGTGAGCGATGAATTTCGTTCAAGTTATGTAGTATTGATCAATACAGGGTACAACGGGGCTGATCACCCTCCGTACCCGTAAGCTAGAACGGTTTGCGGATGAATTTCTGCTAAACCTTTTCGAAAATGAAAAACAATGTTCATAGTATGTTTCTTAAACCCTATTCATGGGTAGAGCCAGAGCCAAATTTAAATAATTTGGAAGAGAGTTGTTATGTGAATTTTTTATCAGTACAGATTACTTCACAACTTTCGATTCGTTGTAGAAGTGTTATGTAAAGAGAATACTTATATTCTTTCAGCTTATATATATAATTGCTATTACTTGCTGGGCACTCAAATGCTCATCCTTGCTTAAACTAAATGTTTTCAGTTACGTACGATCGACCTGAAGGCTCAGGCACGAACAAGGGAAAAGAAAAGCTGTTCGAATGAGATTTAGTATGAGTTAATGGTTATAGTTAGTAAGACAATGGAATCTATTGTCAGGTATTGTAAGGAATGTATTTGAAGGTCACGTACCTGGGGAAGTAAACTTTGATGTATGTAATTTGAGTTCGAATGTATTATTATTTAGTAATATTCAGCTTAAAGAAATGGTATCGTGGAGAACCGAGTTCGGGTTTCAAGTACCTGGATTTGGGGTCGCCACAAATGTGATGTTATTGAGGCAAACCAGTTTCATGACAGCAAAAACTTTTTCGTAGTACCAGAACATATATTCAACTACTAATACTTACCGAAAAATAATATCCAATGATTAATTAAACAACTAAGACTTCTAAGGTGGCACCCAACGATATAGGAAATATATTCACCAATCCTCATCCTTGTGCATTCAGAAAAGAAAATCCAAGTACTTAGATGTCGAGAAATCTATGAATATAGCTTTACCATTCGAAAGAAAGGAGTTAATGGATTGCTTTCTTTATCAACCGTGAATCCTTCGACTATGAATCCATAGAAGATTTACTATCAGCTCATATGTCAATTATGACCTCATTGTTGTTAAAGGCACAAAATGTAAGTTGCCTAGGCAGTGCACCTTTGGGGCCTTCACTTGGGCTAAGGTGAGGCACACCGCTTTTGAGCCTAGACCTGAGGTAAAGTTAAGGTGTCTTATAATTGAAGTCTTCTAAGACAAGGCTCTAGATAATATATTTTTTTTCACCTTCTTTCCTTTATTGTTTTTAGCATTTTTTATTCACCTTCTTTTCTTCCCTTTTTCTTCATCTCTGATCTTTTCTCTTTTTTTCTCCCTTTTGTTTCTTTCTTTGTTTTCTTTTTCATCATTTTTTGTTCTCTCTTTGTTTTTTCTTACCCTATTTTTCTTCTTCCCTTGTTGTCTCCAGCCCCCCCCCCCTTTTTCTCTTAATCCCACTCTTCTTTTTCTTCCCCTGTTTATCTTCTTCTTCTGTCCAGTCATCTGGTGTTTACTTCATATAGATGCATATTAGTGTGGAGTTAAGGCTCTCATTTTCCAATCCTTGCTACATCAGTACAGCTCATCATCTCAACTCATACCTCATTTCACTTGCAGAAGTCGAAATGCTGATAATATAACAAACCTCAATGAATTGCTCTTTAAGTTCTGGAGAAATCACAGCAACTGATTCTGCGTGCTTCTTGGCAGCTAGTAATTGTTGTCGATAATTCTCCACCTCATTCTTACCTAATAAGTAAGCAAAGTTGAAAGTAGTCAAGAACGTGTGAAAAGGAGCACATAATATCACATTTAAAGATATTACAGTATTAACCCATCCATCCTATAGTATTTTACTCCAATCTATTGTAGTACTGGTTTATATGGAATCATACCAACAAAGAGTCGAATATGTTATAGGAATCGTCAATTTTATAATGTTTATATAAAAGCCTTACCCTGGTTTAATAATTGGTCTTTCCCAATTCTGATTTGAAAATTGAAAGTCCCTTAATATTTGTCCACAATCAGTTCTGTAAACCCTTCCCAAAAAAGCGTGTTTATCCCATTCTAATTTTTGCATTCCTTTATTACCCTCATTATTAAATAATAAAAACATAGACATCTTTAAAGGATAAATAAAGTGTGTATACATGTAAAATATTCTTAAACTGCGTGTTTTCAACTTTTGACAAATAAATTTGGAGTAAAGGGTATAATGCAAGAAGTCACAACAAAGAGGTGGAAGAGAATATAACACTCCCTCCGTTCAACAAAAGAGTCTCATTTATAAATGGAACTCTTTTGTGGAACAGAGAGAGTATTATTATATAAAGAGATGATATCAATATAAAGGACATTAATGAGGTCTATAAAATTATATTCAAAGATAGCATCAGTGTAACTCTAGTTACAAATAAAGCACAAGTTTCTTTTTCCTTTGTTTTCATTTTTTTCATTGATAACTAAAAAGTTCACTATAAAGAGCATTAAATGAGATGTCATTCCAGTAAACATGGAGTATGCGAAAAGCATAGCCAATAGCCAAATGACCCAATTAATGGGATTCAATGCCTAGACAACTAAAATACATCTCAAGCAAGGGAAGGTTTCTTCTGTAAAAAAATATAGAAGACTCAAACACAAAGATTTAATATGAAAAATTGTATGTCCCTCCTCAATTATCTACAATTCCCCTCCCTCCATATAAACAACACACCACAAACAAATGGGGAACCAAAGCCCAATACTTCCTAATGTTCTTGGGTACTCTAGCTCCCCTCTGTGCATCCAACAAGGCCCGGACAGATCTTGATATCACACCACCACTCCAAACAACAGGAAATTTAACGCACAGATCTCTAGCGACCATATTGAGTAACAACAAATAGTCTGTTGATTCCAACTCCATCTTTCACATATAACTCCCAGTGTTCTAAAAGTTTCCGGCTAGGTCCGCTTAATCTTCGCATACGCCTTAGGCGGGTCCTCTACGGCCTATTTGTTTGGGCGCCTAGGCCTACCTATGTAGAATCAAATATCCACCGCATCAATTTAATAAAGGCTTTAAAATTCTAAAATACTTGAAATGAATTTGTTAAACCTTAAAGACTATTTTTTGGCAAAAAAACACATTTACCCCCCTGTGGTCGCCGACTAGTAAACATTGAGTCACTGTACTTTAAAAAAATGCAATTGGCCCACGGTGCTTTTTAAAAATTCTTAATTAGGCTATTCCGTCCAATTTTGCTCACGGACGTTAAGAAATTGGACCAATTTTCCTATGTGGCTTTTGAAAAAAAAACAAGTCATTTTCTACGTGGCTTAAAATTAAAATTGCTATTTGAAAGCAAGAGCATTCTTCTCACTCTTGATACACGTATAGACATTATTAATAAGGAAACCTTATAAAACCCTAATACAGAAATTGAATAATCAAAAGCTTCGAACCTAAGCAGTAAGAACGACACCACCGGCTTCCTTGATCTTCTTCTCCGCTGTCTTGGACACGAGCTTGGCCTTCACAATGATTTGATTGGCTGAGAACTTGGCAAAACCCCCTTACCAAGAACCTTTATCCATGCTGGGTGACGTCAATCACGGGGGCATTTTGGGCATCGGCCTTCTCTTTGGCCTCCTGAGGAAGAAGCGACCAAAGTTTGTCGATGTTGACGATGGGGCAGTAGAACTTGTTACGGAGCTTATGGAAATATCTCATTCCCACTTTGCCGAAATAACCTGGATGTTACTTGTCGAACAAGATCCGGTGGTGGTGCATTCCTCCGGGATGCTTCCGATGCTTGTCGATACGGCCATGATCGGCGCTCACGTGGCCTCTTTTCTTCCTATTCTTCTAAAACCTTGCCATCATGCGATTTTCTCTCAGCGGATGAGATGTAAAATAAAATGAGAGCTAAGGCTTTGTTGGGATCGGAGAGGAGGGAGTCGATCGAGGAGTCTATTGCTTAGCAATAGGGTTTTTGATTTGGGAATTTTAAGAGGAAGAAGAAACACGCGACTGATTTTCACTTTTGTTTTGATTTTGATTTTGTTCTGGGTTTTTTTTAATGTTTAGTTATTAATAGGTTTTACTCCCTCCGTCCCATAGTTATAGGCTGATTTTCCATTTTGAGATGTCCCAATATATAGGCTACTTACTATTTATAAAATTTAGTTGGTTCATTATTTTACTTTTATGCCCTTATAATAAATATTCAATCAATACTCTTTTTTTGAAAAAACAACATTCAATGTCATTATTTTTATCACCACATTTAATGTTGTATTCTATTTGGTTAAAGTTCTATGATTATGGACTTTAATGGCCAGTACACGTCAATCAATGAAGTTGAGAGTTCCAATGTGATAAGTAAGGAGTAATTAACTTATTCATTAATTCCATATTAAGGGGTATATGTGAAAAATTATATTAAAAATTACCACTTAAACTAATTTTCTTAAACTATGTGCCAAAAGAAATCAGCCTATAACTATGGGACGGATGGAGTAATATTTTTAATATTATGTTTCTTTTATGTTTAAGTCTAAATTTAATAATTTTATTGTATTAATATTAATATTAATTTTCAAAATAAAAATAATAATTAAAAGAAAGGAAAAGAAAAAATTATTAAAAAATAAATTAAAATATTTATTTTAATTTTATTATTATTTTAATCATATTTTTGCTACATAATTAATGATTTTATTTTATTTTATTTTTTTGCGTTGCCACATAAGAAAATAATAATTTTTTTATTCTTTTTACAATGCCGCGTCTGAAAATATTTGACGTCCGACCAATAAATTGGACGGAATGGCCTGAATTTTCATTTTTTAAAAAGCACAGTAGTCCAATTGCATATTTTTAAAGTTCAGCGGTCAATTGCTTATAAGTCGACGACCACAGGGGGTAAAGGTGCTTTTTGCCATTGTTTTTTTGGTAATTTTTCATGTAAAATTATTAAAAAAATACATATACTATGGGGTTGTATATTATAACAAGTACATACAATAAAAAATAAATAAATAAGAGCCTAATCCACCTAGGGAAACACATAGGCACCACTTAGGCGGCATAGGCGCTAAGCACCCCCTTCTACCACCTAGGTCTGGCTAGCTATTTTTAGGACACTAATAACACCTATTCACCACATGCTTGCACCAATGCCATAAAGACTCCCGAGTCCAAATAGCTACCAAAGAAGTCGTCCACGACTTAAATGTCACCTTCCTCAATACCCCGCACACCAAATGCTCCTCCATGAAAAATAATCACCTTGTGAGAAACATAATACAAACTCACTAAGAACTACTAATTCGGTTCAGAAACCAAGCGCACCAAATCTTCTCAATGGAAAATGACCCACCAAGGATAAATGGAGACGATAGGCAATCTACCTCCTCTAACTCCGATCATGGAAAAGCGTCCTACACTGGATGCCACAATATTTGAACATCCACACATCGCATAGTCCGCAAGCCTTCATCTTGGTCAAATTTGAAAATGGCTACAAGTGTCCCCCTCCTACCCGTAAGTGCCTCCAAAATCAAATTCTCCAACCATTTCTAGGAAGGAAATGCATCTCCCAAACTCCTCTCACCCATCCATATTTCACTTCCACAAGCCCATCTTAATAATCCATCCACCCTGCTCTATTCCAAATCTGCATACCATCATGCTCATTCACATAGGATCCTCTTCAATATGCCAAAGCCATTTCCCTTGAAGCGTTTTATTGTAAGAAAAAACCCAAAATCCCTCACTCACTGCTCCCTACTTCAAGAGCACACAAACTTGTTCCTAACACAATAAGTTTATATTTTCCTCCATTTCTTTTCCACAAAAAATCCATTTAGGTTTCTCCAATTTCTTTCTAATTGATGCCTGAATAGGTAGTAGGAAGGCTTGAAAGAGAGCTTTTAAATAATACACCAATGGTCCATTTGGAAATATAATTTTCCAATAGTAACTTCATGGATCATTAAGTGGTGTACCAATAATGACATCTTTCTAATATTTGGAACAGAGCTCAATACAATAGCAAGTGCTTAAGCTACCCGATAGTATAATCAAGAAGTTGGTTCTACACTTCTATGAAAGAAATCTTCAAATCACTGAGCTTATAGTTAGTAATATATCTATACGTAAGATTATATATATAAATATATATATATATATATATTTACATAGGTAACAGAGCCGGCCATGGGCCAGGTCTACCAGGGCCACTGCCCAGGGCCCAAAGCTGAGGAGGGCCAAATTTATAAAAAATTATGAATGTGTATAAAAAAAATTAATTATAAAATATAATATAAAACAAATCAATACATATGGAGAATCAAAATAGGCTCTTACCCACAAAAAGAAGGAAAAACCCTTCAACCCACTCAGTTCATAACGCGACGCAAGCAAATTTTTTTTCGATGATTCTCCTATTCTCCAACAAAGTTGGAAAATAAATCATCCACCAGCTAGATCAGTGCCTTTTTTTGAAGGTAATTTTTTTTAAAGATACATATAGAATCTAGATATATAAATTTTGTAAATTGTAATATATATTTTTGTTAACTTTTTCTTATTTATTATTTAATTCAACAGAAAACTTGGCTGGGATTCTTGTTCTTCGTTTTTAATGCAATGTTTACAATTCGTGATACTCTTTTTCTTTCGTTTGGGGTTTTGTCCCATTAGATTTTCCCCAAACAAATTTTTTAACGAGACCCCAAAGTGTTCTTATCTTTTGTAAATTCTTATAATTTTGATAAAATTAATTAGTTGATAATTTATTTATTATTTTGTTTAATTTGTATAAAGGGGGGGGGGCACACTTAAATTTTTTTACCCTGGGCCTTACAAAACCCAGGACCGGCTCTGATAGGTAACACAGAGAGCTTATGACTCGTCAAACACATATTGATCAGATCAAACTCATCAAAGTAATTTCCTTTATTCTCTCAGAATTATTAGACGTTATCTTTCTTCTGTTTTTTCCTTCTATTTTGGAAAGAACTTATACTCCCTTTCCTTGTCCTATCCCCTCGCCATGTAGATGTCATTGGCAGTAATTGTCAATGCTCAATACCCAATTGACATGTCATCACTGTTCAACCATGCCTAGGCCCCGCCTAGGCGCTAGGCCACCCCTTGGCGTCTCGCCTAGGTGCTAGGCCCCCCTTGGCTCCTCGCCTAGGCGTTAGGCCCCTCAGGCGCCTCACTTAGGCCCAAGGCGACAAAAAAAATTCTCCTGAAAATTAAACGAGGTCTAGGCGGAGAATTTTTTTTTATTTTAATAACTACCCAAACCAGATCTTGATATATTATTTTTCTAATGATTTACCATATTCATAATACAAGTTGTAGCATATCAAATCATAATAAGAAATGAACGATATCAAGTCAAAATAGATAATTTTATTATAGTTGTAATTTTTTGAACTTGTGTCAACTTCAAATTATATAAATGATGATACATTTGTAATATTTAGTTTAATTCAATATAATTCTTAAATTTATGTTTAGTTTCTTAAGTTTTAATATTGAATTAAATTCTTGAAATTTAAATTTTATTATTTAATAGCAATCTTGTTTATAAATAAAACTAATACGTTAAAAATGTTTGAACTTTGAACAATTGCATGTTTGTGTTTGAACTTTGACATTAACAAAATGGATGTGTTTGAACTTTAAGAAAAGACATTTATTATCTTTATTATAGATTGTTTTGCTTTATATTATTATTTTGTTTGGATAAATGTAAGATAAAATATTAAAATTAACTTTTTAAAAAAATCCCGCCCAGGACCCCTAGGCGCTAGGCCCCCGGCCGCCCGCCTAGCGCCTTTTAGAACATTGCATGTCATACTGTTATTCTGATTTCTGCAAGTCTTTTTACCATTTTCTATCTAGAATTCAGTCAAATGATTAAAAGTTAATGGCCTTTTATTAGGAAAAAAAATTGATTCAGTGGTGAAAGCTTTATCTACTTGCCATAAACCTAATAATTGGTAGTGTTCTAAAAATCCCCGCCTAGACGCTAGGCCCCCCTTGGCGCCCCGCCTAGGTGCTAGGTCATTCCTTGGCGCCTCGCCTAGGTGTTAGGCCCCCCTGACACCTTACCTAGGCCCAAGTAGGCAAAAAAATCCCTCTAGGAAATTAGGCAGGGTCTAGGCGTAGGGATGCACAAAAGGCCCGAGGCCTGCGTCCTGGCCTTGATCTGGCCTGGGTCCGGCCTGGTCAAAGTCCGGCCCGGTCAAGGCCTGGCCTGGAAGGCTTGAAAAGGCTGCTTTTTTTAGACAAAAATCTGTCCTGGCCTGGCCTGGCTTGGGGTCTGGCCTGGCCTTCCTAGGCCTGGCATGAGGCCTGGCCTGGCCTGGCCTGGCCTAAGACCTTACATGATTTTTTATCCAATTATTTGTAATTTTTGAACTTTAAATTTATAATTATTCATCAATAAAGTATAAAATTTTACTTATTCATTATTGTAATTTATAAATTATAATACATTAGTTTTAATTAATACATAAATAAAATTTAAAATTTTAATTATTCATTCTTGATTTCTTGTTGATACATTTAATTAATATACATCTTCAATGAATATAACTAGTTAGTATATTTAATATTAATAATAAGTTAGTTACTTAGTTGATTAAATATTAATAATAAGTTAATTTATTGTAAATACTAAAGTACTAATATTTAACAATAAAATTTTATTAATATTCTTTGTTACTTTAATGTTAAATATTAACATTAATTAATACATCAATAAACTAATTTTTAATATTAAATATTAATAATGAGGTAGTTTCTTGTAAATACTCACGTTCTTCATTAATTTGGATATGCTAAATTCTTGAGGGATTTATGATTTTAGTTATTTTTTAGGTATTAATTATGTTGTACCAATTTAAATAAAAATTCCATAAAGTAATTAGAAAATTAACTGGAATTAATACTTGAGATATAACCATGTAAGAGTTTAATGATCATAAATGAAAAGATGTGTTTAAACTTTACAAAATATATGTTCAACCGATCCTAATACGTACTATAAGAAAATAAAATCGAAACTAACTTTATATTCAAAAAATAAAAGTTTAATCTACAGTATTTAAGTAATCTACAATATTAATATTTTACAAAATTAATTAATTTATATTTTTAATATTTAATATGTAACATTAAAAAAAAGGAACCAGGCAGCCAAGGCCTTGGGCCGGGCCTGGCCTTGGGTCTGGGCCTGACCTGCAGGCCTAACCAGCGACCAAGGTCTGGCCTGGTCAAAGCCCAAGGCCTGGTAGGCCCAGGCCAGGCCGGCCTGTTGTGCATGCCTATCTAGGCGGAGAGTTTTTTTATTTTATTTTAATAACTACCCAAATCAAATCTTGATATATTTATTTTTCTAATAATTTACCATATTCATAATACAGATTGTACCATATCAAATCACAACAAGAAGTGAACAATATCAAGTCAAAATGGATAATTTTATTATAGTTGTAATTTTTTGAACTTGTACCAACTTTAAATTATATAAATGATGATACATTTGTAATATTTAATTTAATTCAATATAGTTCTTAAATTTATGTTTAGTTTCTTAAGTTTTAATATTGAATTAAATTCTCAAAATTTTAAATTTTATTATTTAATAGCAATCTTGTTTATGAATAAAATTAATACGTTAAAAATATGTTTGAACTTTGAACAATTGCATGCTTGTGTTTGAACTTCAAGCAAATGCCTTTATTATAGGTTGTTTTGCTTTATATTATTGTTTTGTTTGGATAAATGTTAGATAAAATATTAAAATTGACTTAGAATAAAAAATCCCGCCTAGGCCCCCTCCCGCCTTTTAGAACATTGATAATTGGTTCTTCATAAAATTATCCAACACTATATTATCAAATTAATAGTACTTATTATCATCTGTGTTAGCACTGCAGCACAAGATTAAACTAATACTGCAATATATTAGTAGGAAAAACCAAAAATTCAACCAAAAAACCATACAGTATTCAAAGTGTTGAGATGCTTGTACAGCAAACTTCTCTTGCTGCTTTACACTGACTTCCAGTTCTCTAATCTGAACAAAGCAAGGGACCAAATTTAAGAATGAAATCAGAGTTTTAAATATAGTAATATATACAATATCAACGAGCATAATACCAAGCTAACAGATGTAAAGGACAACCAAAATATTAATATAGTTCAACTGGCTAGTGTAATGGAGGATAACTATGAGTACATGAAACAACACATCTTAAGCAGGTGACTCAAATCCACTTGGTTCACATTTGAATTGGTTTTTTAGAATCAGAATGTTGCTCTTTAGAATTATAAAAAAAAGATCAGATGTTTGGATCAATGTCCTCAAAGGCATCAAAGTCCTCATGGATGGTTGTGCTGCTGCTGGGCTTTACTTTTCTTGCTTGTCACCACCTCTTCCAGGATCAAAACCAACCTCGATCAGCTTAAGAACATAGTACTCCCATGTCCCAAGTACTTCCACAATATTTTGGCCAGTTCCTTTCGTTCTGTTTCCTTCTTAACCATGATGAGATTGTGCTTGGCAGTATCCTCGTAATTGAATTCAGCTTCCTCATGTTGCACTTGAACAAAAAAGAAGTATCATCCTAGCCTTGCTTTTCATAATGCCCCTAACCATAGATAATTTCCTCGTCATAGATAGGGGGCCATCATACATGAGTCCATCATAGACCTACACATGTGGTGAGTCTTGTGACATCCAAAGTAGTTGAGCAATGGTCAAATGGTTTTCAAGAAGGATTTTCGGTTGTATTGGTCTCTCCTTGCAAACTCACCCCCTCATCTCCTTGGTAGAACTCAAGGAGCGTCCTCTCAGATAAAAAAAATAGACACAGACCCTAAGGGATTTAACAAACTAACTCCCAATATAGCATCCCAATTTTCCAGATGAATGATCCACATACTAGTGCTGAAGTTTCTTCCTTCCATTTGCCAACTGAAATAAGGACACCAAGAGGAACTTATGAGCTGATCTCCATAGGTCTCAGTCACTATAATTTGAATGGCTTGATCTATAAAATGAAGCTAAGAATAATGTTTAGGATGTAATCAAGTAGATGAAATCAAGTAAAATGTAGAATAGTGTAAATTACATCAAACAAATGATGGAATCAAGGATTTGGTTATGAACGTTTGCAACCCAGAATACAGAGCATCAGCAAATCAATTTCTGCTGAGATTAGATCATGTTTCAGTGTTGTTTCCTTGCTGTTTGTATTCGACTCTATTGTATGAACAAAGGTCAGTATGTTTGAAGGCTTAAGGATAATGTTTGTATGGATTTGGGGTTCAGTCTGGTTGCAGAACAGAGTATGAAAATAGAGGCAGAAGATGAAGTCTGGACCAGAATTAGGCTCTGTTACCAAATTTTATGCGTAATCCTAGTTAGCTTGATCAAAACAAAGCCAAAAGAGCAAATAACAACTATGGATTAAGAACGAATTTGAAGAAAGCTTTGCGATAAAGATAGCTTGGATAGACAACAATGCTAGGCCACGTTCTATCAAAAAATTCACATGGCATTACACCATCTATGACTCCCTATTCGTTCTAGATTTAGGATACAAGCTAAAATGCTCTACTATAAACCCTTCTAAATGAACCTAACTACCACTCATTCCATGTGATTCTACCTCTAGTAGAATATTCTTAACCAACTACTTAGTTTCCAACTTAATTAATTCACCTAATGGCACTTGGCCTCACAGAGACCACCAATCAAAACAGAAACAAAAGTGAATACACATCCTTAATGAAGGACTCTGCCATATAACTATAAATATTAGCAATCGCTACTGCCAGATAAGCCTCCATCACAAAAGCCTATGGTAGTTCAAAAATAATACCTTATTGGCAAATGAGTAGAAAGTTAGGCATCACTAAAAAATTCCCACCAAAGACCCCAAAGCCATTGAAACCTGCACAACTCCACAGGATACCATCCTTTTTTCCGTTTTTTATAATAGATAATTTTGGACCCAACAAGAAATCGTCATCCTTACTTCGAATAGCCCCAAACCTCTCTCCCAATAAATTGACCAAGATGAAGGGCAAACTTAGCTCTCACCAAAGAAGCAGATCAACGGACATTCTAAACTTGTTGCCACAAGTCACTGAAGAAAGAGATGCGCATGAGATTTCAAGCTTCAGTTGCACATCACAGAGTATTGAGTATCACTCAAAATTCAGGTAGCTCGCCGAGTAGCCGGTCAATATCTAAATAATCGAGTCAAAACATCAGCGCATTTAAATTCTCAAAGCCGAGTCGAGTTTTATCTAATCGAGCAGAAGTACCTTGCGAGTAGCTCAGCTCATTCGCAGGCTTACTTGAAAAGAAAGACAATTATGTTCCTCCACATAATGCTTACTGACTGACGAATTAAACTGAGAGAAGCTTCATTTAAATATCCTTAACTGAAATTCATAGCATGAATGATATTTAAGGATGAATGGTTTCCACAAAGAGGTTTGTCCAGCACACATTTATACAAAAAGAAGGAAACTAATCGGTATGTCAAACGAGAGGTTATATGAATAAAGTGGACTTGCACCAAAACTTAAAGTAATAATAGGTGCTATAAATTTATCAAAATTGATTGAAAAAACACTACAGAATTGTTATGGGGCCTCTGCCAAGGAAAAGATATGTCACTAAGCGTGAGTAGCACATACTGTGCCAACAATATAATGCAAACATAATACCTTAGAATCAAGCTCAATCGATACCATATTTTGTTCAGCAAAACTTCTTCGATGAGAAATTGCCTCGATAAGCAAGTTCTGCCAAAATAAAAGTATATGAAAAGTGAGAAGACGATAATACTAAAACTAAAACCAATCCAAATATTTGACAAAGGTGTATACACTATACAGCTAAAAATCAACAGTTACTGCGTAAAAATCTCCACCTTAATCTCAATAACACACTGAAATCGCTGAACGTTCATGTTTGCCACAGAATTTATGAGGTTTGCCATGACAGAATCCAAGTCTTCCTCTGTTTCCATTGATTTTAATTTTGATCTTCTTTGATCTTGAATAACAGAAAATTCATTTGTTAAAGAAACACAAAGCTCCAGTAAAAGGGTTTCAATACAACCTGACCATGTAAAAATTAACCAATCAGGCATCTATAAGATACTTACTGACACGATTGTCAAGCTCACGACGTTTCTTTTTCTCATGTTGTGCAATGTTAAGAATATCCTCCTACAAAGCATGATTAGAAAACTAGTGATGTTAGAAAGATATACATTCACAATAAGGGATATCTTTGCTCAACAACTAAAATAAAAGGTATTTTCAGTCAGTTGGCTTACACGTTGTCTATGAAGTTGAGCTGCTTCATCCTCAAAGTGTCTTTGCTCGCTCTGAAGCAATTTCAAACTACTATCTAAAACAGAAATTTCTTCTTCCAGCTTGTTTTTCTTAGATCTCAGATTCTCAAGCTCTCCAACATCCACATCTGTAGAAAAGCAATAGTATGATAGTATGAGACAAAAAGACTCGTAAGATAATGAACTTTTTAGCAAAGATTTACAGGTACAAACTGCATAAAAGAAGACGCGAGTGATTCACTGATTCCACAATTGCTGAAACATGACCACCATATCTGGATTTAGACCAGCGATAGTGATTTTCTGGGGTCCAAAGATCCATAATTCCCAGTCTCTGAACCTCATTGGCTTTCTCATCAGTTTCCTTGGAGCCAATATACTAGAGAACGCTCACAGATATTAGACGGATAAAAATTAATATATATATATATATGCTCTCAGAGAAAATTTACTTTCAGAAAGTACATTTGACTATTTGATGTCCAAAGTTCCATCAAATATACACAAAAGACAAATTGACAAATGTAAATTCTGAATCATACAGAATTTTCCAGCCCAAATTGGCCAATCAAAACATCTTTGACAGCATGTGGAGCATCAAAAACTTGGTCAAGCCTGGAATATATCCCTATAGCATGCATCTGCTGAAAATAAAACATGAAAACAATTAAAAATAAATTAAATAAAGTTCTTAAATTCCTTGATGCATATTCGATATCACAAAGGTACATGCCTCCTCAGATACTTGAAAGGGCTCTTCATAATGACCTTCATCACCGACATGATTTATAACCACAATATCAAATGGCATCAGGCTTTTGACCAAGAAGTCCCGATCACCCGAATCTTGAGTTATAAAGGCCTGCAGAAGATTTTAAAAATAATAATGATGATAGTAAATCAATCCCTGATCAATCACGGGGAATTTCATACAACCTGTCAAAATAATTAATTTCATTCATAACATATATTACACTCCAAAAACGTGATAAGTTTAACCATATTTCTAAACATATATTCTAACATAGTTCAACTTCATAAGACTAATAACAACCCTTTTTTTTCTTTCAGAGTGCTGGAAAAAAAAAATTAAAAAACAGGAACTCCGGTTGATCTTATTACAAAGAATGCAAAAATCATATCAAAGCTTGAATAGTGATTAGTAAAGCAAAAAAAATGCTAATGCTAGAAACAAGAATGTCATTAATAATGTATACTTATTTCACCAAAGTTATTATAACATCATGAAAATTGTCCAAACTAAAAACATACATCTGGTATGATCTATGTCTCATACATGAACGTCATAATAATTCAATATTATCTCTTCCAGGGTTTCAGGGTAGAAATTTATAACCAATAACAAATCCTAAATCTTATGGACTACGAAGCCATTGGAAATTGTATGATTGATTCTCAATCAAAGATTAATGAGATATGCTATTACTGACTGTAAAATCAAATTTTCAAATCTCTAAACAAAATTAAAATATAGCGATACTTTTAAGGCATGGAAAATATTACCATTTCAAGTAGGATCCGTTCATAAGCAAAGTATATATTTTCTTGAAACTATTCTTTACAGTCCAAAAGTATTTAACATTTTCGTTTTAATAATTCTACTACATTGATCTACGATTATATTTAAGTGCCCCCTTTGTCCCAAATTGAGTGACATGTTTTCCTCTTTGGATAACCAAAAATGCCTGTCATCTTTGTGAAACCAACAAAACTTTAATAGACAAGGACTGTTTTGCACAATATATTGTGCTTGAACATTAGTATAGAAGTGGTATCAAAGGAAAATTACACATTATTATAGGAGCTGACATGAAAGGGAAAAAGTCGGCACGAGGGAAAATCATAAACTATATGTCATGTTTTCTGTTCTTTTTTTGATAAGGTAATTAACTAATTACATATCCAAACAAGTTGTATTAGGTGGGCTCATTTGAGGAGAGATCCTAGGGATATGGTGTAACACATAGTCCCACATCGTACATGTGGGATAGTTTGCTATGTTTATAACATCATGCTACTACCAATGACACCGTCAACCATAACCTTTTGGGTGAGCCTGCGGTGAGATGAGATGAACCAAGAAAATATTATTGAGACAGTGCATTTGGTATTATTTAACTCAGGTTGTCACATATGGTATCAGAGCTAAGTCACTTAGGTTTGGCCAACCGATCAGGTAGTCGAAGGTGCAGACACGAAAGTGACTAGTATTATCCCATAATGCACAGAGCTAGAAGTGGGGATATAAAGGCCACTGGTATTATCCCACAATGGCTAAAGAGACAAATATTTGGGTAGTGTGTGGCTATGTGTTAGACTTGACAGGGACGTTAGGTATTTAAGTAGGGGAGTTTGTGCATCTAAGGCTTTCTATTGGATATTTTGGATTTTGCGATACTTGTATTGAAAATCTAAGACTTTCTATAAGGATCAAGTAAAATTTCAATACTACTTCATCTACTAAGATAAGTTTTCTATTTGGAAAAAACTTAAACCACCTAATTAATTTATTAACTATCAAAAATAATAAAATATAGATTGAATAATTGTATGTTCATCATGTTGTTTTGAGGAGATGACATCTATTGTTTACTCAATCTCATGCTTTGTATCCTCAACTTCAATTTTATCTTCATGTAAACATTTCTCTATATCCTAAATTTCATTTTTTTACTCATCAATTGTGGCTTTTGGTTTCACTTGCTCTTTTGGCCTTTGTTCAATTACCACTGCACACAAAAGCCTAAGTACTTCCTTTAGACTTTAGTATCGTTATCAAAGTCATCAAGATGGTCAATCCAGGTAGACAAAAAAAAGATGTGTGCAACAGTCAACTATTGGATGGTACACCAAAAGGTTAGATGAATAAAATAACATCTTAAAAGGAACTAAACATGCTTCTGTAACACATTGAAGTGTTGTTAAGCTAATGGACTTTCATATGGATAAGGATGGGGTTCGGGCATGAGTTTAAAGCTTTAGTGCAACTGTGCAAGTGAAGAAACAATAATGATATCAACTCTTCTTCAATAATAATCTTATATACTCTTTACTTGATACAGAGAAAAGTACAAAAAGAAGTGTCACTCTTTGAATTATTCTCTTTTAGTACCTTTAGAATTTTCGAGAACAATATTTTGTTAATCAATGAAGCTAAAAATATGTAGGGAGATTTTTTTAAATAAAAAAATGAACAAAACTGATGAACAATATCAATTTTTCTTTTTCTATTATTTTTCTTTGATGAGCAGGGACTTTTCTTTCTACCTTTATTGTTCTTTGACGAGTCGACTAATAATGATGACTGAATCCAAAAAGAAAAAAGGGGACAGTACTGATTCTTAAAAAAAATCCTACGAACGGTATTCCACAATGAAATAGTGACTTGGCTGGCGGCTCAGCCTAGCTGATTCTTCAATTTTGAATGACCAAGTTTAGCTCAGATACCAAACTGATGTAGGACAGTTTTAAGTTATATACAAGGCTGCCAACAGACTGTTTTAGGGTGGGTTAAGTTTGGAAAGCTTCTATGGTTTTGGTTTATTGGTTTAATGGTATAGGAGAAGGGCCATAGTATTTCGGGGCAGGATTAGGGTATAAAGATTCAGTTATAAGAGAGTAGAACAAGAGAGCACAGATACGAGAGGAGAGGAAGAAGAGTGTTTCGGCCTTTCAAGGGATTCAAAATGCCTTGAGGCCAGGATGACAAAAACAAAAGCACACAGCTTTATTTTCAAATGACTCAACTCTAGTCATTATCTTGAGGATTACAACTCTTCTGTAATAAACTTTAGACTCTGAGACCAAGTAAAGTTGGAGGGACCAAGTAAAATTCTAATATTCCGCCCTAGGAGTAGCATAAAAAGTGGGATTAGCATAGTATAATATTAAGATATGTATTCCATTAAGAAAATAACTAACAACCTAAACAATTTATAACAAGAAAGTAGATACGAAAAATACTTCAAAAACCTAATTAACCTAGACACCTAATATTCATAAAGGCACCATGAGTATGACAGTGCACCCATGTACAAAAAAGAGCTACAAGAAAGCAGGATAACATTTGCTCCAATCACAAAACTACCTCATCTTCAAAAGGCTAATCGGGTTTAAAATCAGCAGAAGCAACCAACGATCCCGAAAAAGCATAATTACATAATTAATTAGCCATTATCAAAGGAAAAACGTTTATGGTTGACATGCGTTACTTGTCAGTTTTTCATGAGAAATCCTAATTTTCTTGAATATGCAACTCATCGATTTGTTAATGAGTATTATGACAAAGAAGGTAAACAAGGGTTGGGTAGGGTAAAACATAACCATACTCAAAGTTACATAGCTCGAGATCTTAGATTGCATGCAAACCAAAAAACCAAATTTTGTCTTCCTTCTTTTCAAGTAGAGGTGCATTAGAAATAAGTAAACCAAACATTATCATTATTAACACAAAGGAGCAGCTATAAGGACATTTGAATTCTACAACAATTAACCCAAGTTTTTACCATTGATTGCATCAATCAGTAGCTCTTAGAATCAAACAAAGAGATGGGAAAAAATACATGCACAAAGTTTGATTCATGGGAATACCTTCCATACGTAATAAGGGACTTGACCTTCTAAGTAATCGGCATGAACTCCATCTTTGACGTTAACCTGAGTTTACAGTACAAAGAAGAAATTATTTGGTGAAGTGAAAATGTTAATTTAGTACTCCCTCTGTCCTGAAAAATTTACAAAGAAATTAGTTTTATTATTTTCCCGGACAGAGGAGGATTAATCATCTAAATCTGTCAACCTCAACTAATACAGGACCGTACACATCCTTGTTGAACTCATGGCGATGATCATTCACCCATTTAAAAGCCTCGAATATCTTTTCAGCACCAGAATTCCGTAATGCATGTAAACGTTTATTGTTTGTATTCTCCATATTCCTCAACCTGTAAAGGTTTTGTCCAATGTTTTGGTGAGACAAACTTTATTACTTTTCCTTTAGATAGGTAAATGATTTCAATAAAAGCGTCAAAAGAGTGGTGAACCCACGCACAGTATACAAAGCACATGATATAATTTCTTTTTAAAAAAGGCACTCCTATACCCCAAGGAAAAAAAAATCACACCCTATACGAGGAGCCACCTAAAAACAAATTACATCGTCTCTAAAACAAATTCTCCCGAGTCCCAAAAATGCACAGTGGAGACATGATGGACATCATATATCAAAAGAAAAGGATCAAAACAAGAAAACAAATATGATAAATCGGCTTTGCTTTTCCTTCCAAATCTCGGTTGTTCCATTTCTTCCAAATTGTCCACCAAACACTGAGGGGCACCAAATCCCACCTCCTTCTCCACTCCTTCCTCACCCTCACCCCACACCAAGACACAGTATTACTCTTAGAAAGGCATGTGAACAATATTATTGACCTACTTCCATCCCTTTACCTGTCAATACACCGGTTCAAACTTCCTTTATTTTGACCTATGAGTTTTTCCTTTTCTGCTTTCTGATATCTTATGTCAGCAGCTTTTGCTTCCAGCTCCAAAATCTGAGCACCCAATCTTTCCTAGAAAAATACTTGAAATTTAGAAACAAGAGTAAAAAGTTAAGTTGAATCCAACAAACATCTTTAATAAAATATAAAAAAAAATAAGTTTCATCATTTTAGATTATTTCGAGAATCTTCACTAGTACGAAATAGCAGTGACTCATTTATTTTTTGAAAGTCTTAGATCAGTGAGAAAGTGCATATATCATTATCTAACTGAAAAATAGAACTATATATCCTTAGACAACAAATAGCCATAATTAGTAGAATATGGCAGCCAGTAAGAGATAACCATTCCCCCTCAATTAATGGCCCCCTAACAAGTTCACCCCCATTACCTAACAACATAAAAAGGTCTGACCATACTTAAATCTTTTTTATTTAAATAATTGAATGCCCCTCATGTCCCCGCCAAGTTCATCTGCAATGAACAGGCATTGCCAGACAAAGCAATTCACACTAGAAGGTACCGTATAACTTACAATTTCATCCTTGGGTGGTTCATATTGAGGCAGGTTAGCAAGTTCCAGTTCAGCAGCAGCAACATCTTCTTTAGCTTTGGAGATTCTTGCTTTGCGAGATTGTTCTTGCCTCCTCAATTCTTCCATTTCCTTAAATTTTCCCCGCTCTTGCACACTCTACAAGTTTGTAATCAGAAATTAGAAGCATCATATACATATCCTCCAATCATATAAAACAAACTCAGAAGCACAAAATTAAATTAAATTAGATCCACATACCAAACCGTTCTCCTTCTCCACCAGTTGCATGCGTTTCTTGGCATTGCCATCTAAGAGACCTCTTATTTTCCTAAATTTAGCTTCTTGTGTGGCTTTCTCTTTCCTTTGATTCCTATAACCAATTCATCTTCAAATGTCAAATAGAATAAATAAGCCAAAATAACCTTGAAAAATGAGCAAGAGGATGTTTAAATTAGGAATGAACAATTGTAACTAGGGTCTTTTAACAAATCTCTGAAAAGTTTGGAGCAGGATATAATTGCCTTGCCCTCATTACAGTTCTTACCAAAATAATAATTCCAAAAAGTATCCCATGCTCTTGTTTAAATTAATATTACCATCCCCACAAACCAACTAATATTCTCAAATTTAAACAAAGTAACATGGATATCCTTGTTTGACCAATCCAAAGCACAATAATGAAGGCACTTACTCATATGCAGAAACAATTAAAAAAAATACATCTACAGCCAACTAAAGCAAGTTCCATACTCGATAGGTGCTCGATGTTCATTTAAAGCTTTAGCAGCTTCATCAAGCTTCTTCTTAGCATCCTTCTCCTTCTCTTTAGCTTCTATATATTCCGCCTTCTTCATATCATACTTCAGCCAGGGTAATTTCTTCTTCATAGAATCGACCTACAAATAATAGGTAAAGTCAGACAGTGTTGCCTTTGGTGAGATTAACAGTTAAGAAATCTGGAAGGCAAACCTTCGCTAAGAGTTCTTCCCTCTGACGAACACGCTCAACATCTCTTTCTTGTTCAGCATTAAGTGACTTCAGCTGATCCAAAGTTTCTCTATTTTGCTTAACTGCCTAACATAGAATGAAAAAGTCTTTAAAATAAGTAAATGTATGAGTAAATAAATACGTAACAATCATCCAAAGAATAATGAAAATAAGAACTCACTCGTTCAAGGTTCCCCAGGTCGTGACTTTTACTAACAAGAGCACGATGTTGGACAGGTAGTCGTGGATCACCAACAGCCTTTTCAGTCTCTTCTAAAAGTTGAACTGGAGTCAACTTAGCAAACTCACAGACCCTGTCTTGTGGCAAAAACTATTGTCCCCACAACAGTCGTATATAAAAAGGAAAAGTTGTTGATTAATTGACAAAAAGGAAATGAACATTTGCAGAAGAAAAACAAAAAACAAAAAACAAAAAACAAAAGACATTAGATAGAAGGAATTATTCTACATTGAAGATGCTAACGACTGGTAAAAGGGTGATCTGAAAAATATGCAAGAAAGGCGTACTCAAATACTGTAATGCAGTAATCCTACAAGTGAACTGACCACTTAACTAGACATAGACTGAAACAAGCAAGATCATGAAAGCAAGGAAAATCGGTTAACTCGTACTCTTTTGGTTTGGAACTTTTTTCATACTATCAAGAGATCAACAGAAAAGAATTTGCCAACCATATTACACTTCTTGAACAGCTTCTAAATTATGCAGAAGATGCTAAATTTAAAAGAGAATTAATACAGAAACAGCTCTGATTTCTGAATCCTTGTTTCAGAAGATATTCTAAAATACTACTTCGTCCAACCAAAATTAAGTACTCTGCTCTAAAACGAAGAATGTAGCACATATTTTAAGACGTGCAGAGAACACATTTAGAAGTTATATTTTTGTCATTTCTTATTTAAAATTGCACTTCAAATGCTAAAAGATAACTACTACTCCCTCCGTTCCAAAATATATGATCAATATTGACTTTTTAAAGTCAATGTATGTAAGATACTTTCAAATTCAAAATTGATGTGATTTATTTAACTTCTAAAAACCACAAGTCATGTAATCATTAGCAATGTTCGAAAAAGATAAAAGTTGTATGAAGCGTTTTTCTCTGGACGAGGCGAGGCGTAAGCCTCAATTTGAAAACATATGTTATTGATAAATATTGAATATATATACAAATTTTGTGGTGATAAATAATTTAGAGAAAAAGATTCAGTTATCAACACTCGACTCTGTCGAGTTATCAACACAAGAAATGTTTTTTTTTTGCTCTACGGACTTAAATGCGGGAAATATAAAGAAAAAAGGGCTGAGCTGAAACTTCAGGGGCTGAAATGAAAGAAAATAAAACTATAGGGGCAAATATGTCAAATTTTAGGGGCTATTTTAAAATTTAAGAAAACTTTTAGGATTAAACTGAAAATGTATAAAGACTATGGCGTACCTAAATGTAATTATCCATAAGATATTTAGTCAAACGATTTCCTTTTTCAAAAACAGAGAAACGAAAGGAAGACAACTTCACAGAGACGGAAAAGAGAAAATTATAAAGCTGCAAGAGGAAGCGGCAACAGCAAGAGGCGGCGCAAGGGATTGATTTATTTCTACTTCTTCTCCTCTCTTTTTTTTGGAACAGAAAAGAGTGGGCTGATACGCCTTGAGGCGGAAGCCTCGAGCAAATAAGGCGCAAGTTTCTGAATTTTCAGTTGAGGCATCAGCCTCGCCACAACCATCTCTCGCCTCGCCTCGCCTCGCCTCGCCTCGAGGCGTGCACCTCGAGAGCTATTTCGAACCATGATCATTAGTACTTTTTACATAATTTATGATTTTCATAATTTTCCTACGAATAACTAAATGAAATCATATCGATTTTGAATTTGAAAATATCTCAAAATTGACTTTAAAAGCTCGAACTTGATCCTATATTTTGGAACGGGTGGAGTATTTTTTTCAGATTATATTAATGTATTGCCTTAAAATGTATTGTCTAAACATCTTAAAGTCCTGCTGAAATCACGGTTTTTTAAAATGATATTCTATTTGGAACACATAAGCAATAAAAGATGTTGTAATTTTGAAATATTTAAAAAGTAAAAAGAACACCTAATTCATAGTTGTTATCCTCAACTTGAATTTTCATTTTTCTATTTTTGGGGTATTAACAAAGTACTGGTTACCTTTCTGTCACTGGACACAATATTAATTATGACCTAACTTATCAAAAAAATATTAGTAGTTAATGAATCAGAACATTACAAGCTCCTTATTCTTTGATTTGAAATCAATTCAAAAAACGAAAGAAAAATCTGCAATGGTCAAGTTGCAGTTTTTGTTATTGCACCGTTTGTAAGAGACTCCATTTTAAGCCTTCGATCTCATTTGTTGAGTTTTTAGGATACTTCTCTCTGGATCACATATGTATCTATCTTTTGTGTTTCCCAATTCTCCATCAAAAAAATTGTGGGTTTGTTACCATCATGAGAATAAAGCACACAGTTCCTTTAGCACAGATTTCTATACTTACTATCCTATGCCTTTACTTACGTGGCTTTACATGGGTTGTGCATCCATTCTTGACACTTTGCAATATCTTTTACATACAGGAAAATAAACACAAGGTATGACACAGTTATTTTATGTTTCCTTATAATGCAACTTTGATTAGAAACTAAAGAACACATGTATCGAGAAATACATGTACGCATTGAAAGAAAGATATGTATTAACATTACAAAACATAACCATAATACACATAAGCCAGTAGCTTATCATTCAGACAAATATCCAACAACTCACCTGAGTTAGATTGTTGACTTGAATGTTAAATTTTTGAACTATTTCAGTTACATCTTTCTTCGGTACCACTCTACCTGAAACAAAATAACATGTATACAATAAACTCCTCAAGTGAACGCATACTTTATATTATTAACATTATTCATACGCACACTTCTTATCGACAGGTGATTAGCACAGAGGTATATAGATATTAGACAGGGTTGCCATGAGGTGGGAATGAGAGAGAGAAGTGGTAAAAGTTTAAGTCATAAATTAATTTTTGACAGGACGTTTAACACACAAGCAGCATATGAACATTAATTTAATATGCTAGTGATTTTGGAGGTGCTAGTCTTTTGAAGAAGACCTCAATGAATCCATACAAACAGATAGCCTTGCTCAATGAGAGGGATATCGTTAGTGGTAAACCATTCTCCATACATCCGTGGAGTGAAATCTAGCGACTCCACCAACCATAAGGAATATTTTCCAGTGATTAGGTATGTTACCATTAAATAGCCACTCGGACTTGTTACGTGTGTCTATTTTGCGCGTTATGGTAATTTTCTCCTCCTTAGTATTCCCTCTCAAAGAAATCTTAATATAGCCAGATTCTTCTCCACGCTTCACAAATGCTCCAATAGTTGAAGCCCTTCCAAGAAGCTGCATATATACAAAATCTCACCTGAAAATAGTTTAAATTTTTTTAAATATATTTTAATAAAGTTTCTTCTCACTCACCTGTGGCTCACCACCAAGACCAAGCGCAATGGCACATACTAAAGAGCTCTTACCGGACCCATTGGGTCCAACGACAAGGTTTAAACGTGATGCTGGTTTGCATTTCAAATCATTGAAGGTCATAAAGTTATGGATCTCAATCTCAACTATATTCCCCGGTAAATAATCATCTTCTCCCCTAAAGAAGATAAAATCGTAAACATTAATAATAGAAATAAGCACATTCATATAAAGAGCAAAACCAATAAAGATTTGAATTTAAATTATCTTGCAATCAGGAATACCCAACTCTCACCATGTAGAACGAAAAACTTAAATTAGGACAGAAAAGTAAAGCATTGAAAACTTGTAAATTTTTTTATGTATTGTTTGTGAGTTTATAAAATAAAAGAAAGGAAAATGTAAGTTTTAGATTTAAATTACTACTTTACCCTTTTATTAAGTTTTGTTTGTCTTTGTAAATAAAGGAATATATGGATTATTAAAAAAAATTGATAAGTATAGCGATTGTAAAATATTCACTTATATCATTTTCTTTATGTCCAAATCCATCCACTTTTGGACAAAAAAATTTGCAAGAAAGCTGGCAAGTTTTTTGTCCATTTCTTTTCTTTTGTATCTGTTTAAAAAATATTAAACAAGAAAATTGGATATAAAACTTACATTTTCCATCCTTTTTCTTTTCAGTCCATTTTAAAATTCATAAACACTGTGAGAACAAAATGCCTCAACCAATCATACATATACTATTACATAATCTAGTTTGAGACTCTTAACAAAATTTCTATTCAAATACGAAATTAATATTCAATTTTCTTCTTCAGTTTCTCAATAACAAATAGGGGAAAGTTAAAAGTGGATTCAAAAAGCAGTGTTAAACTACTAAAAACAGTGTACCCTGCTCGGTTTTCATTTTGCACCATGGTTAGATCAAATGATAGAACAATATAACCAGAAAATTATATATCACATTCACTAAATATTTAATTGATTAGAATCAGGAAAAACAAACCACTAAATTGAATCAGCCAAAACTAAAGTTCCATTCTAAACCTTAAAATTAATACTCCTATTAAAACAAAAACAATACAAGACATCAAGAGGCCAAAGCAAAACCAAACAGAGAATAATGAAATTCTACTTGAATTCTTGAAAAGATTCTTAAAAAGCATATTTTTAACAAAAAAAAGAAATTCAGGTGCTTTCAAAAAATCATTGATTAGCCACCAGGTACTTAATTAACAAGAAAACCACTAAAATAATTAAGCCTAGTCAGACTACCATTTTAGTCCAACCAAAATGTGAGAGTCTACCCTACCCACAATAAGAAGTCAGTAATAGCTTCAGAAGATTAAAAAAAAGGTAAGTTTTCCCTAGTTTCCCTCCTGACCCCCATAGGCCCTAGAATTGAAATATATTCCTAAATTTACTAAAATTATAATAGTGTAGGTTCTCATAAAAATTGAAAATATTGAAAAAACGAACAAAACTTTAATATTTCAACTACAGAATTCATAATAAAATTAGTGAAACAGTGACTAGAAAATCCATCTATTCCTAATCTCCAAAGAAAAATAAAACAAAACAAAAACGATCCATTTATATAGCCAAAAGACACAAATTTGAACAGTAACGAAAATGCAAATCAGATAATCGCAAACATAATGTAGCAACTCGTGAGAAAGAACATGAACCTGCTGAGTTTGGGGCGTTTTGCGGAGCGTTGAGACATTGAAGAAACCCTATCTAGGCAAATACTGTTGTTCGGGAAACTCAATGAAACCCTAGGTATGCGATCGGTACATGAAATCTGAAATCAAGAGTTAGGGTTTCTCTGTGCAGAGCGAAAGATGTTGATTTGATCGTGGAGGGAGAAGATTGGACAGGGAGGGGTTTGCTAGTACTACTACCTGCTGGTGCGGAAGTGAAATTGGCGCCAAAATACTGAAAAGTGCGATATTAATCAGAAAAAAATAAGAGTCAATTTGGTAACAAGCAATTACGCCGTTAAATCTTTTAATAAAAAATATTTAGGATCAACTAAACACGTAAACTTAGATATTTACTCCTATCAATTTTTAATTTCTAAATGATAGAGAGACAGAGAGATTGTGTTTAATAAATTTGGGAATTAATATTTGAATGATTATGATGTCTTAATAAAATAGATCATCTGAATGGTTATGAGGTCTGAATCTAAAAAATTATTTGATAACAAAAAAGTAAGTTGTCTCTTGATGATACTATTTTACCATTTTAAAGGGTAAAATTTTATTTAATAATTTTAAATATTCAATTTAATAAAAATGAGTGCATAATATTGTTGAATATATTTATATAAAAAAAATTATCAAAAAAATTCATTAAGAGGTACCTCTTAATTATTAAAATTTTATTTTGTCTTACTGATTAAGAGGCATTCAGAGGTAACAAATAACAAAACAAACAGCATCATGCCTCTTAGCGAATAAGAGACAGTCCATTAAGAGGCAATCAGATGTAAACAAACAGCACCAGAGTCCGATTTCAGTCAGAACTCTCGGATTTTAGTACCGTTCGGACCTTTTTGTTTTTTACTTTTTTTTAAACAACTAAAAAATATATATATTTTATGGAACTGAAATTTTTTCACAATACAATGTTTTGGGTGTGATTTTGATACATATAACAAAATATGTCAGACATATATAACAAAATATGTCTGTATAGACTGTACATATATATTTTGTTATATGTATCCAAAGCACACCAAAAACATTGTATTATGAAAAAAATTCATTTTCATAAAATATTAAACTTTTTTTTAAAATTGTTTTAAAAAAAAGCAAAAATAAAATAAAAATAGGGTCCGTATTTTAGTCAAGTCCGAGAGTCCGAACCTGATCCGTTGTGTATATATATATTTAATTATCTTTTTTTAATATAATACATTTTAATTATAGTCTTATTTGTAATTAAGACTATCTTATGTATTCAATTAAGATTTTTAAATATTTTAAAAGTTTGGTTATATTCAATCAAGGTATTTAAATAGTTTATAAAAGTTTACTGGTATTCAATTATAACTTTTTAATGTATTTAAAAGTTATGTGATATTGAAGTAAGATTTTTACAAAGTCTATAAAAATATTTTGGTATTCAAAAAGTTATAGATTTTTTAGATTTATATCAAATGGTAGAGTTTTACAAACTTTAGAAGAAAGATTATAATTATCAACCCATATCAAAAGTCTGATCCCATCTCTAAAGACTTCTAAATATTAAACACAAATGTGAAAATTCGGATTGCCAATAATAGTAGTAAAACAATAATATGTTACTATGGATAGTAAAGCAATCAATATTAGCATTTTGTCTTATATTTATATATATAGGACATAGATCAGGTGCGGGATCCCGCACCTTGTTAAAATACGGACCCCATTTTTTTATTTTTTTTGTAGAACAACTAAAAAAAATAAAAAATTATGGAACTGAAATTTTTTCATAATACAATGTTTTGGACGTGATTTGAATACCTATACCAAAAAGTGGTGGTACAGTCTGCACAGACTGTACCCACCACTTTTTGTTATACGTACCTAAATCACACCAAAAAACACTGTATTATGAAAAAAATTCAATTCCATAAAAAAAATTTTTTTAGTTGTTTTAAAAAAAAGCAAAAAAAAAAAAAGTTCCGTATTTTAATAAGGTGCGGGATCCCGCACCTGATCCGTTCCCTATATATATAGTTCGAATTTTAAGTTCACCCCTTATCTTACTCACCTTGCTCACCCCCCTTTAGCGACGGACCGGGCGACGATTCGGTCCGTCGCTATATATAGAACCGTCGTCTTAACTTTTAACGACGGACAACATATAGCGACGAACCGAACATATAGCGACGGACCGAATCGTCGCTAAAGGGGGTGAGTAAGATGAGCTAGATAATGGGTAAGATTAAGATCCGGACCGTGTGTGTGTATATGTATATATATATATATATATACAGCATGGATCAAGAGCATTCATCTTAAATAACATTCCTCCTAGCACTTTTTTATTAAAACTACGTCGTTTTGGAGTGGCCGCGGGTGGTATTTTTATAAATAAAAGGAAAATAAGTGGGACAACTCTCTTTTAAGTCACTCCAAAACGACGTAATTTTAATAAATGAGTGCTATATATGTATGTATATATATATATATATATATATATACAGACAGGATCAAGAGTAGACCTCTTAAGTAGTATAACTCTCTTAAATAATAGAACTTTATCAAAACGACGTAGTTTTGATAAGATGCGGTGGTATTTTTGTAAATATTATGTCATCGCGTATTTACAAAAATGCCACCGCGTCTTATCAAAACTACGTCATTTTGATAAAATTTTATTATTTAAGGTATTCTGCTACATAAGAATTCTACTCTTGATCCTTTCTGTATATATATATATATATATATATATATATATATATATGTATATATATATATATAGTAGTAAAACAATTAATATGGTATTGAATCACACGCTCATACAAGAGTGTGGATTTCGGTTTATGCGAAGGGAAAAAATGATCAGAAGCCATGTAATAAATATATTATAATATATATGTATTCTAATACTTAGATAAAATAATATTGTCAAAACTTAAATTTTTGGATAATGTGTTTTCTGAAAGTTGTTATCATAAGCAGTGGATTATTATTTATAATATATGCACTAAAAATATAATAAATAATTTAACATTATAACAAAATTTTAATATTAAATCTAATAATCTTTCAATTTTATATATTAGAAATATACAAAAATCTATCACAATCTTGATAAAAAAGTTTATAAAAGTATGTTACTTATTTAATGGAGTTTATAAAAGTCATTTTAAAAAAGTCTTTAAAGTCTTTAAAAGTCATTAAAATCCATAATTTCTTCAAAAGTCTGTCACTTAAAAAAATCTTTAAAAAGCTTAATTGAATACACCCCCCCCTAAATGGTTTCCCTTTTTCTAACTTTGTTCATTTTAATATATTTTATTTTTTATATTAAAAAATCAAAGATATCGGCAGCATTGTTATCCAAAATCGGTATAGACAATTTACACACAAATATATGTAGTCAACAAGTAATAAAGTGATAAGTGGAGTGTCGATCTCACGAGAAATATGCTAATAATATTAAGCCAAGTACTATATAACTTTGTATCAATTCAATCTTATTTAAACAATTGATTAAAGGTTATAAATTATTTATTAAAACAAAATTACTAACAAGGATTAAAATTCAAATTTAAAAGTTAAGATTACAATTTCCCCAATGTTTTGTCTAAATATTATTAAATTGATTATTTATAATTGCCAACAGAAAATCACTAATAGTTTGTATAATCATTTTCTAAATAATTATATAGCATATCTATTATTATTAATTTCACTATATTCTTATGAGAAATAATAATAATAAATTCATTAAGTATCGTCTTTCACACGTTGATTGCGATCTACATGTATATTCGTATCCCGTCTACTAATTAGCATTCATTCTGAATAAGAATTATTAATCACAAGTTATCATATTCATATCTAAACCTATAATCTATCGTCCAATTTCAAATAGGTTATCACAATATTCGCTAGCTAGACAATCATTCATGAAACACAAAACATGATAAACTATTTATATAATCAATATAAACCAAGAACGAGAATAAATTAATTTAAACTAAAGATTGGGTTCAATTGCAATCTCAATTGGAAATTTAGTTCATAACGTAGTTGGGAATCATCATCAATAAACCAAAGAACATCCTAATATTACAAAAATTAAACATTACAAAAAAACATGTCATCGACGACGGACCCATTCTCGACGGGCTTTACGCCGTCGATACTAACCTCAATGGTGACTGCACTGCCGTCGTTCAAGATACCCGTCGGCAATGATCTCCTAAACCTCGGACGCGCCAAGTTTCCATTTCGCGCGCGAGGTAAAAGTAAGGGTCGACGGCAAAAAAAACATTGGCGACGACTAGTGTCGTCGAGAATGACTCAATATCGACGGACACTGCCGTCAAGAATGATGTTTTATTTAACCCCCAAATTTCAGTTGCTGATCTTCATCTCTTTTCTTTATTTCTCCCATTCTCTGTTCCTTCCCACTATTTCTCTCGCCGTCGCCCGTGATCAACCTCGTTGTTGCCATCTCCATCGCCGTCAATCGGTGTCCATCCCCCTCACTATCCGGCGAAGCTCTTCCACTGTTTGGCCTTCCCCTTTCTTTCTTCCCCTTCCTGGCCACTGTTCTCTCCCACGATCTCTTTCCTCTTTCCTGGCCACTGTTATTTCTGGTTCTCCCCAAGTATGCTTTCAATGAGTAAGTTAGTTAAATTTACATCTTATTAGGCTTTAATTTATAAGTTCCAATGTTGTTAGGTTAGGGTTTAATCTATGTTTTTTTTCTAATTTGTGTTTTTATTCGGGAATAATTTATTCTTTTTGAATTTTATTCGGGAATAATCCTATATAGGTATTTGGATGGTATCTATTATGTTGATTTTAGTTTGTTCTTGTGGTCTTTACAGTTATGGATACAATAATTTTCCTGAGCCCTAGCTTGTGTATAATTGAATTTCTTTTCAGACATATTATGCATTTCTAAGTGAATTTTGTTAGGAATAAGCATGTGAATGATATTCGTATTTATATATGATTTGATTATAATATATATGAATGAATATGCAAGTATGCTTGCATTAAGAAAAGATGTAAAATCCTTTGATGGATAATAGGAACATATGCACAAGGACTTAGAATGAATTGATCAAATATGTTAGGTTGATCCTATATAAGCAAAACAACTTTGTAAAGTCCTTAAAAAGAAATGATGTACAAGGACTATAAATATAGAAAGATCAAGCTTGTTAGGTTGATCTTATAATGTAATAGATAGGTATGTCTGATCATCGAGCACTTCATCAGAAATCGTAGTCTGCTAGGAGAGTCAAGGAAAACTCGAGATCTATCAAGGCAGAATCGTAGTCTGCAAGATAGTAGATCTCGGAGCTCGTATACTGCCAAGAGAGACGAAGAAGGATTGTAGTGTGTCGAGAAGAACTTCCTCAGAGCCGTAGTCTGGTGAGGAAGTCATGTTCAGAATAGTAGAGACAGCCTGTCTAAGAGCCGACCGAGCATCTACCGAAGCCAAGTCAAGAATCATAGACCACACTCGGAGTCGTAGAGTCTATTGATCATATCAGAGGCAGAGATCGTAGTCGAGCAATATCAGATGAAGACAACGAGCATAAAGACAGAAATCGTAGAGTGTCAGGATCTAATCTCGGAGACATAGTGTCTCCACAACCAAAGCTAAATCGTAGAGTGCAGAGCTAAGGCTTCAACAGAGGTGATCACAACGCCAAGGCAGAATCGTAGAGTAAACACGATTCTCAACAAATGAGCACTCCCAGAATATCCAAAGTATGAAGCCCTGGTCTGAGCTGCAAAGATACATCCCACCTGAAGGAAACCAGAGAGCACTCAACGAATGACATGCAAGTTAACAGAAGATCCAATCACCAACCCAATCAACATCTTGATTAATGAGTTGTGAAGCCATTCATGATGAAGTCTTCCACAAGCTGATCAGATTAAGACTTCAAACAAAGTAACCGACTAAGAAAAGTCAGCAAGTGCAGTAGTTGTCAAGTGAACAGAAGACAACAATCTTAGAAGTAACCAGGATCGTAGTGTTTGCCAAACAAAGCATGAACTGATAAAGTGTACACAGAGATACTGGTCAGCTTATGAAGAACATGGCTAAAGTGATTAAGCATTGGGTCAGTCCATTGATGATAAGTGAACGGGAGATCATAAAGAGAAAGCGAGCTGGGCATGCCACAAATCCGATGTGTCTTGCTATTCAGAAGAGACCAGAACAAGGAGTCAAGCTATCAGTTCCTAAGATCAGTCGAAGCAAACAGAAGAGTTGAAGCACTGCACAAGAGAAGGAAGATGTGTTCTATATTAAAGATTCAATGAACACTCCTAAGGATCGTAGTGTTGTCTCAACCTGTCAATGAGCAACATTCAACAAGACACTACGATCAGGTCCAAGAACATCTGCATCAAAATCGTAGAGTTTGGTCATCTGAAGATTGAAGCATTGGCAACGGTTCAATCTGAAGACTGATATTCGAACAGTGTTGTGTGAGAGCATCGATGCAAAAGGACAACTCCTGATGTTCTGATCGGGAAATCAAAAAGGAGAAATAAAGATGACTACCTGCCCGAGACATCAAAGTGACATCTCTAACGGGGTAGGTGAAATAGTAGACTGCAGTGTCAGAAAGTCATAAAGGAGTTGTCATGTCACATCTGCAGTCTACATCAAATAACTCGAGATCTGCGAAGTAATTCAAATAGCTCCCAACGACTACATTCCATAAATTAACAAGAGCTTCAAAGATCAAGTGTTGCCGAGTTTTAGAATCGTTGAGTTGTTGGAATGCTATAATGTTGACTCTACGAGTTCCACCAGAGCTTTACAAAACAAGTGTCAGTGATAGTGAGACTACAAATGTGGAAGTGAAGCAGATTTGAAGAAGGACTCAAACAGACTAAAGTTTCACTCAACAAAGATGAGAATGCCACTGAAGATGGCATCTAAGCTGAGAAACGAGAAGGATAAGAAGATAACATTCAAAAAAGTGGCAGAACACAAAGAAGATCCAGATAACCACTCTACGAATCACCATGAACCAAAAGCTGAAACAGAACAAGTGCAGAACCATGTCTGCAAACCAGTCAAGAAGGGTTCAGGGAATGCTAAATGTTAGACAAAGTCTATCAAAAGCTCAAACACTTAGCAAACCTAAATGGTGATGGTACACATCTGACATCGGATGAAGATGAGCATAACAGAATGAAGATCAGCTGCACCAGCAGAGATGTGGTCCAGACTCGAAGCAGAATGCAAATAGTACCACGCCAAGCTGCTAAGTAAAGAAGATGGTCAAGCTTAAAGAGTCAGGGCCTGAGGGGTCCTTGTTCAGAGGGAATAAATAAAGTTCCAAGCCTGCTGGACTTGAAGAGTTCCTAGGGAACTAGAGGAGTTCCTAGGTAACTAGAGGAGTTCCAAGCCTGCTGGGCTTGAAGAGTTCTTAGTGAACTGGAGTTTCAAGGCTGCTGGCCTTGAAGGAATCTTAGTGATTCAGGGTGCTGCCCTTCCTTAGTGGAAATCATGCTAGTTAAAGTAGAAGAGTGGATTAGGAGCTTGAGTCTCTGAGCCACTTAAAATCCCTTGTGTCTTTTTACTTACTGTCATTTACATTATGTACCTAACTGCTATAAATGATGTGTACGTATTAACTGCTTACAACTAAACTAACTCTACAAACAATGTATGTATGTTCATGATTATATCAATGAAAGGGATCTTTTACTTATTCCGCTGTGCTAAAAAGATTCTTTTGTTTATCATATACTAAGTCATTAGCAATACAAAATAAATGATAAAAGTATTTGAAATTAAAAGGATCTATTCAACCCCCCTTCTAGATCTATTATGTGCCTACTGGGAACTAACAATTGGTATCAAAGCAGATTATCATGTTATATTCAAAAGATAATCACTTTGAGTATGATCTTAGGCACAAATATTGTTCTAAACTTAGTTTAGTAGTAAGTCACTTGTAAATATAGATGAGCTCACACGTTGGAAATATTGTGTATAGGTAAATGTGTATATACACCTGAAGTTTTTCAAATTGGTCCATGTTCTTAAATGTCATGACAACAAGACCAATCCTTGACTACAGTCAATCTTGTAGTCCGAAGACCAGACAAGGGATCAACAACAAAGATTCAAGCATCCATCAACCTGAAAGATAAAAAGGCCATATATGCTAAGAAGTACTTATCCAAATAAGAAAAAAGAATTTCTTAAATCTGTATTTGGCCAACCAGCAGCTGGATGTGAACCTTGAGGTCTCAAGGTTGTCAAAGAACTAAAGATGCCAAGATTCTCTTAGCTTACATCTTTAAGACTATGAATGATTGATCGAAGGACAATTGGAGCAACAAGTTGTCAGGAGTGAATGAAAAATTATGCACATCAATGCCTAATCTCATAATATCAAGATAAATTACTATCAAGAAACTGACAATGGAAAGGTACGGTTCCTCATCAAAATAAATGTGTACATCATATTGCATCACCTAATGCACTGTAACATTATTCTATCAAGAGACCATACTCTACCTAAAAAGGGGCAGAGAGAAAGTATATTGAGGTTAAAAAATCAAATGCTAATAAACTTTCTCTCCATCCAAGTTTTAGGCTGAAGATTACATCTTGAAAGAAGTCTGAAATAGGTTATAAGCATATTAAGATTTAATTTATCTTAAGTGGAGTAATCTTTGCTGATAGGCTAGTATGTATGTACAAACTTATGTTCTAGGTTTTTGATAACACATAGAGTATGATCAGTTCTACAAGAGTATCTTGAATATTCATAGAAACTGATCACCTCCATGAATTAACCATATACAAATAAGTGATAGAGTTGATTCTCACTCTATGAACAGTTAAACTCTGTGAACATAACCAAGAAAATGATTAAACCATTAGAGAGAAAGAGTGTTTTAATGGTTAATCTTACACGCAATCATCACCATGTATCTTAAAATATAATATCTAAAGTGGATACATGCATGAATATGATTGTTGGTGATCAATATGATGATAATTCAAACATATGAGGAACAAGGATTTTGAAAACTAACATGGCAGGACCCATTTAACTATGGGTACCAAAAATAGAAACATCCTTGTCATTCGTTCCTCATTCTCTACCAAATGAGGTGCAAACCTCGATAACTCAGCTAACTTCGCCTCGTACTGGGACACCGTCATATTATTTTGTTCCAGTCTGATATACTCTACCTCTTTCATATGACGAATACTTTCAGGAAAGTACTTGTCATTGAACAGTTTCTGAAACATTTCCCAAGACATGTTGAGTGCAGCAGGCTGGGTACGCTTCACAGACACCCACCAGTAATCTGTCTCACCGCGGAATATAAAGGTGGCGAATGGAACCTTCTATTCCTCCGTGCATCCCAAGACATCGAATATCTTGGTAATTTGCTTGACCCATGTTTCCGCCTTGATCGGATCCGACTTTCTAATAAATTCTGGTGGTCCCAACTCCTTGAACTGCTTGGCTGTGACAGACCGCACGCTGGTATCACTTCCACTCATATTTTGTACACGAGTCTCCTTCGTCTGATTTTGCATGAACTGCAAAAAGCTCCTAAACATTCCATCATTCATCGTTTGTTCGGTAGTGTTGTTTACAGGAGGAATGTTGCCTTCATGTTGCACGTTCTCCTGGTTTGTAACTAGAGGTTGTTCCACAGTCTCATACACTCCATTGTTAACGTTCTCAGCAGCCATTCTTAAATACTGCCATAAAACAAGGGTTAATTAAATAAATTAACATATCACATAATATCCCTATATTATGACTGACCAACAAATAAGCTTAGATAGGACACACTAGCGAAGGATTTACTCATCTCTCCTTTCCTAGTTCTATTCCCCGATCTCCGCCAGAGACCATATCCCTAAGCTTTGATACCAACTGTGACGCCCCCAAAATAGGTATACAACACCCATTCTGAGTCGCCAAATACATGGTACATAAAGCAAACTACAACTTCAATAATACAATTGTCGTGTAAAATACGACAACATATACTGTGAGTTTAAATACAAATATTGTCTTCTAGACAATATCCACACTCAAATAAGTCCTCATTACAATTATTTAAACACTATTTTACAGAAATAGTGAGGACTGCTAAAACATCTTTCTAGAACCATCACTCCATATCTCGACTAGATCCTGCTATGTTTTCACCTCCTGAGAAGAAAAATGGAACAAAAAGGAAAAGAGTGAGCTCAACTAGCCCAGTAAAGAATATTATGACTAAGATAATATACAACAAATTATCATTAGTTTTCAACAGGAAAAAATCTAATAAAATATAATAGACAACAAGTTTTAGATCAACAACTGCAGCGAAAACAACAATCCATTTGAAGAGTCAAGTAGAGAATGAGTTCTACTATCTTCTAAGATTTAAAAGTCCATCATCAATATTTTATCCCTGTAACAACAATCAATATACATCTTTAATCAATATTCATCCTTGCACTATAGGCCAAAGATATTCATTTGTATCACTAGTTAGTCATGTTCATCTCAACACCTGTTCATCTTTGCACTACGGGCCAAAGATATTCATCAGTTAATCATTCATCTTTGCACTACAGGCCAAAGATATTCAGTAATATCATCATTTAGGACGGAGGATGATGAAAAATATTTTAAATAAAACGAATCCAGTGAGACAGAAGGACAAATAGTAGGGATTTGTATAACAGTTTATCCAAGATCAATAATACTCCATAATAACTAATTTTGAAGCAAAATTCAAGAATAAAGATTAAAACATGGATACAATCAAAGATAGTAACCATAATAGACATCTTGGACAAAAAGAAGAAAATTTTATTTTTCGGTGAATAGTGCCGTATACGTGAATAGTAACCCCGACATAAAAAGTTCTAAATTTGATAAAAAGTTCAAACCAATATTTCGGCATAATGATATTGAAGAAAATAATATCATTTAAAAAGAAAATAACATCCCTTACCTCAAAATAACTGTACTTCTGACTGAATTTCGGATATAGTGCTGATAGAAACTTGTACTGAATAACAACTCTCAAAGTATCTAAATACTCACAAAAATACGCTCGATAATCTAGAGAGAAAGAAAACTAGTTTCTGGTGTGATTTTCAATTCTACCCTAAGCGTCTATTTATAGGAAAATGCTAGAACGTCATAGGAGACTAAAATAATAAAATATATTATTTCTTTTTTTTTTTTTTCTCTTACGCAACCTAAGTTGCCAACAAAGACCAGCCACCTTTGAACCAAAAATTAGCAGCCCACATGTTTTCAAATAAAAGTGGGTCCCACCCATAATTTAATAAAAATCATTTTATTTTCCGAAACTTCAGTAATTCATAGAAAATAGCCCGTTTATCAGAAAAATACGAATTTTATGTCCATTTCACACGAAATCGAATTCTCTACAACTTTGTAGCTTTGAGTTTTTCCAAATTCCAGACATAAAATATCCGAAATCCACAAACGGATGATTTTTAATACCTCCACACCGACAAAATACTGATAAAACACCTCAGCTGTGAGACCCCGAATTTTATGAAATAAAAGTATTCAAATTTTTTTTCTTTCTATTTTGGTAAATATCACTCTATTGATTATTGATGCTTATGTGATAAGTCACTCAATTTTGTTTTATTGGTATTATTAATGTAATAAAACAGAAAAGCTTTTTGATATAAAATAGAATACTTTTATAAAATTATTCTATAAATAGAATATATTATATTCTATTGTGCATAGTGTTTTGTATAGTAAAATCTTTTTATATAAAACAGAATACTTTTATAAAGTTATCTGTTTTATTAGACAATAATTAGAATATATTATATTTTATTATGCATAGTGTTTGCATAGTGTCTGCATAGTAAAATCTTTTATAAAGTTATTCATTTTATTAGATTATAAATAGAATATATTATATTTTATTTAAAAGATTTTGCTTTAAATATGGACCGTCAGATTAAAGTAAATCAATCTGGACCGTTAATGAATTAGTTACTATGCAGTCCATTTTTCTATAAATAGAAGCTCATTCCTTCATTATTTAGTACGAATTCACTGAAACTCTAGAGATAGTTCTTCTTCTATAATCTTGAGCGTATTTCTTTAGAGTTTAAGAAAGCTTTGAGTATAGTGCAAGTTTTCTTCAAGTATATTCCCGCCCTACCAGTCGGAATACTTTTCTTTTAAGATAATAAGAGTGTTGCCAGGTCGAGCGGGGATAACAAGGGAATAGAACAGTGGTCTCTAGCTGTGGAGGATCTCCTTAAACAGTATAGAAAAGTGTGTTGTATTCTATACAACATTTAGTAGTTATATTTGGTGAATCAAATAGGGTGAGGTGAACCCAACTTTGGAAGGGTGTTTTGCCACTATCATACAAGATGTCTAATGACATACAACCTCGTGTTATCATAAGACAGGGTTGTGCGCATCCACTTGCTGAGTATATTTACGGGCACTACCTATATGATCATGGAGTTGATTTAAAATATAATATTCACTTGGAGACAGTGGAGATAGTTATATGTCAAGAGAAGACTCGCCATTCGAAAGAAGATGATAGTAATCTTCTCGTTTTTCTTTGGGGTCTATTGGGCCAACCAAGGATAATTCTGTGGCCATATGATATCTATTATAACCTAGACGCATGGCCTCCCATGTACGAAGGTTTCCTTGAGCACTTCCCAAAGATTTTAGTTTCTAAAACAGTCTTTGACTATACTTTTATGTAAAGTACCATTGTAAGGTTGTGGTCGAGGCACCATGAGAGTTACATACATTTATATTAAAACTCACAGTTAACTGTGGTCGTATTCTATACGACAGCTCAACAGTTGTATAAATGAAGTTGTATTTAAATTTTGTACCATGTATCTGGCGACTCAGAATGGGTGATGTATACCTAATTTTGGGGGCGTCACATCAACATTAATTCCTTCATTTTTATCCACATAAAAATAAATATATCCATCATTTATATCCACATAAAATTAATATTTTCTTATCATATAAATTAATAATTAATTATTCATAAATAATATTACAGAATCACAATTATGACAACCAAGCCGTTCCCAGGAAAGAGGGGTCTTTCCAATAAGAATTTCTCCTTACTGGCGCGATTAGGTGACTAAACCTCTCCTTGACAGAACTTTCTAGACATTGCCAATAATGCTATCTAATAATATTATTCAAATAATATGAATTATTGATCTGATAATGGGAAATACTGTGCAGTGATAATTATTGAAACAACAATAATATAAAATATCAACGCAACAATTATTGAATCAATAAAATAAAATATTGAACAGTAATTACTGTAACAATTATTGAGTAGTGCCTTCTTACATAAGAATCAATAATTCAAAAATACTGTGCATCCACACGTATTACTGTATTTTAACCACCGGGTATTCCAACAGTGTTAACGGTAACAACTACGCCGTTATTTATAAAAACTCAAACTTGTCGTTTTCTTCATCCGACAGTTATTCTGTTATGGGGCCACAAATGACTGCACCGTCGTACGAATATTCCCCGACAACAAGAATATTCCATGACCAAACGAATATTCCTCGACAACAATGATTATTTTATAACCATTTGCTTATTTTACAAAATTTGCACATTTCACCCACAACCAAAACATTATATCAATTTAACACCTTATTATTCACAATAAAAATTAGAGAAAATTCGATTTTATTTATAATAAGTTAGGGTCTTACAGAACGTTTCAAAACGTGCTACTAACTTTGTCAACCACCCAACTAAAAATCATGGAGCGACTATGATCAACTATCTGATCGTAGTGCAAGAGCAGGAGGACACCACGATTATAGCCAAAGCAAATGTCTAAAGTTGGTAGATCAACTCCCCAGCAGAAAAGGTCAATTGAGATATCAGTGTTAACCACTTCTAAAGTTTTTCATCTGGAAAGCGCCTCAAGGACAAACCTGACTCTTAGTTCACTCTAAGAGGTTGGCCCTTCCTGAGCTACCTTAACCCAAATGGAATGCTTAGTCAAGTTCATCTCAAGGACCAGGACAAACAACGTTCATAGAGCACATTCTGAAGAGAACTCGACGATCGTAGTACAACCTTGACGATCGTAGAGTAGGCTCGACGATCACAGTCTTCTCAGAGGATATGCTAGCTCATAGGGAGCTCGGAAGAACTAGACACATGTCCAACTATTCAGATAGTGTGGAGATAAGTTCGAATACAGTTTGGAAATATGCCCTGCAGACTGTTGGTCAGAAAACTGATCACTAAACATGCGCAAATATACGCAGTCTAATAAGTAATACAGTGATAAAGAGAGTGTCGTACCCACGAGGAACTATCACTAATATTTACCAAATACCGACTTTGTATCGCTTAAGTCTTATTCGAACAACAGGCTAATAGGGTTATGGTTAATCTAGTCATATCTAACTATCAAAACAAGTAAATGGATAACGAATGGTAATCGAAGGTGCTACAAGCTAAGGTCATAACTTCACCCCACACAGGCATTCTGTCGAACACCTGGCGTGCTATGCTTCATCAAACTTCCTACCCTTCTCTCTGCGGTCTTAATGGTCATGACAGTTTGCCGACCGAGAACACACAAGTGCTCAAACACATATGTCGAGGTATGCATAAACATATACTCTCTAGATCTATCTGATAGGGAATAGAACAGACAAGAAAATCCAAGCTAGGTGATAATCCTACACATGTCTATGCGAATTAACCTAACAAGGATTTAAGCCTAAGTTCTCAATTAGATCTTACGTGACGCACATATATATTTCTATTCTACGCACAACTTATGCAATCGAAATAAATCGACAAATCATAATCACATGCTAATATATTAAGGTGTAAATCTATAATCCTTCTTTCAATATCATATAGATTACCAAAATCATCACTAATGTCTTAGCGAGAATCATTAAGCATTAATATATTAAACCAAACCATATGGTGCCAACCAAAGAGATAAGATAGTCAATTTAAATAACAAAGGGTTCCATTATAACCTTATAGCCAATACTTAGTTCATAGCTATTGAACAAAATATAAGTAGCAATAAAGACAACATTTATGGATTACAAAATTAGAGGAAATAAATGGATAAGAATAAACTCTATCGAGGCTCTTCAGTCTCCAAGCATTTCGCTCCTATCAAGCTTTCCAATCCGTGTAGCTCACTTCTCTTATTGCTCCAAGGAAATCCTAGACTTCTCCCTAATCTACCTAATCTATATTTACAGACATTATCTAAGAGATAGAGAGATAAATTACAAAAGAGGAAATAGAGTTATTGTAAGACCCCAAATAATTAATAAATGAAATTTAATTTCCTTTAATTATTATTTTGAATAGTAAGGGTTGATTTGATTAATGTGGATAGTTATGGGTAAAATACGCAAATGTTTCAAAATAAGCAAGTGGTTATAAAATATTCATTGTTGTCGGGGAATATTCGTTTGGTCGTGGAATATTCGTACGACGGCGCAGCCATTGTGGGCCCCATAACGGAAAGCGATTGGAGGAAGAAAACGACAAATATAAGCTGTTTAAAAATAACGGCGTAGTTGTTACCGTTTACACTGTTGGAATACCCGGTGGTTAAAATACAGTAATACGCGTTGTTGCACAGTAGCACACGGTATTGCACAGTATTTTGAATTATTGATCCTTACGTAAGAAGGCACTACTCAATAATTGCTACAGGAGTTATTATTCATTACTTTATTGATTCAATAATTGCTGCATTGATATTTATATTATTATTGTTTCAATAATTGTCATTGCACAGTATTTTCAATTATCAGATCAATAATTCATATTATTTAAATAATATTATCAGATAACATTATTGGCAATGTCTAGAAAGTTCTGTCAAGGAGAGGTTTGGTCATCTAATTGCGCGCAAGTAAGGAGAAATCCTTATTGGAAAGCCCCCTCTATCCTGGGAACGGCCTGGTTGTCGGTACTGTGATTCGGTAATATTATTTTTTAATAATTAATTATTGATTATTATGATAAAAAAAATATTTATTTTATGTGGATATAGATGGAGAAAATTTTTAATGTGACAATTGTTGAAAATTAATATTTTATCTTTTTCTGATAAAATAATTCATTTAAATATATTATTTTAAGAATATATTAACGATGATATTTTTACAATGAATGTGGGATATATGAGTATATGAGGAGGTAGAGTATTTTTGTGGCATTAAATGTTTAACACATGTTTTGTGTGTCGGTGGACATAATTTTTGACCGAAAATTTAGTATAGACTGTAAAATCGCCCGTTTGTGAATTTCGGTCAATTTCTATTTGGAATTTGGAAAAATTTTCTTCTGCAAAGTTGTAGAGAATGGAATATTCCATGGAAAGTCGCGAGATTCGAATTTTCTGACAAAGGAGCTATTTATTGTGAGTTATTGAAGTTTCGGGGTTCCGAAATAATTGATTTTTGGAAGTTTTAATTATTATTTTTAACAAAAACGTTTTTCAAAGGTTGGTGGGCATCTTTAACATGTGTTTGATGGCTAAAATCAGATTCCTTGGTGGTTGGCTTGAATGTTTTGTAAATATTAATATTATATTAATTTAGTCTCCTTTGGCGTTCTAACATTTTCCTATAAATAGAGGGCTAAGTAAGAATTGAAAATCACACCAGAAACAAAGTTTTCTCTCTTTCTCTCTCTATATTATCGAGCGTATTCTTGTGAGTATACTTTGAGTGTTGCTATACGGTGCGAGTTTCTGTCAGCACTATACCGAAATTCAGTCAGAAGTACGGCTATTTTAAGGTAAGAGATGTTATTTTCTTCTTAAATGATATCATTTTCTTCAATATCATTATGCCGGAATATTGGTGAACTTTTTTATCAAATTTGGAACTTTTTGTGCCGGAGTTACTATTCACGTATACGGTACTATTCACGTATACGGCATTATTCACGAATACGGCACTATTCACAGAAAAATTATTTTTTTTCTTTTCGTCCAAAATATCTATTGTGGATACTAGCTTTGATTGTATCCATGTTTTGATCATTCTTAAATTTTACACCACTATGATTATTTTTGAGGTATTTTTGGACATGGATAAAATAAAGTACGAATCCTTAATCCTTAATCCTTGTCATTTTGTTTCACTGGATTCGTTTCTTTAAAAATATTTTTTTAACATCTTCAGTCTTAAATGATGTTACTATTGAATATCTTTGGCCTGTAGTGCAAAGATGAATGATTTCTGATGAATATCTTTGGCCCGTAGTGCAAAGATGAACAGGTGTTTAGATGAACATGACCAACAGATGAATATCCTTGGCCTGTAGTGCAAGGATGAATATATGATTCAAGATGTGCATTGACTGATGTTACAGGGATAAAAAAATACTGTTGATGGACTGTTAAATTCATAGACATTAGTAGATTTCATCCTCTACGTAACTCTTCTATGAATTAATATTTTCCGCTGCGAATATTGATTTAAAACTTGTTGTCTATTGTATTCTATCAGATTTTTCCCTGTTGAAGACTAACGATAATTTGTTGTATATTATCTTAGTCATAATATTCTTTACTGAGCTAGTTGAGCTCACCCTTTTCCTTTTTGTTCCATTTTTCTTCTCAGGAGACGAGAATATAGCGGGTACGAGTCGGGGTATGAATTGATGGTCCTTGAGAGAGTTGTTTAGTAGTCCTCGCCATTTTTGTAAAATAATATATCAATAATTGTATTGAGGACATAGTTGGGTATATATATTGTCTAGATGACAATGTTTGTATTTAAACTCACAGTTTATGGGTTGTAAAAGTTGTGGTTGTTTCTGTACCATGTATTTGGCGACTCAAAATGGGTTGGATGGAATGGACTTATTTTGGGGGCGTCACAGTTGGTATCAGAGCTTAGGGATATGATCTCTGGCGTAGATCGGGGAATAGAACTAGGAGGGGAGAGACAAGTAAATCTTTCGCTAGTGTGTCCTACCTTAGCTTATTTGTTAGTTGGTCAGTATATAGGGATATTATGTGATATATTTATTTCCTTAATTAACCCTTGTTTTATGAAAGTATTTGAGAATGTCGACTGAGAATATTAACAATGGAAATGAGACCGTGGAGACGCCTGTACTCACCAACGAGGAGAACGTGCAACAGGCTGGCAATGTTCCTCCTGTGAACAACACCACTGATCAGACGATGAACGACGCAATGTTTAGAAGCTTTTTGCAGTTCATGCAAAATCAGACGAGGGAGACTCGTGTTCAAAATACAGGAGGAAATGATAATAATTCACGGGTTGTCACAGCCAAGCAGTTCAAAGAGTTGGGACCACCAGAATTTAAAGGAAAGCCAGATCCGATCATGGCGGAGACATGAGTCAAGCAAATTACCAAGATATTCGATGTCTTGGGATGCACGGAGGAACAGAAGGTTCCATTCGCCACCTTTATGTTCCGTGGCGAGGCAGACTACTGGTGGGAGTCTGTGAAGCGTACCCATCTAGCCGCACTCAGCATGTCTTGGGAGACGTTTCAGAAACTATTTAATGACAAATACTTTCCTGAAAGTGTTCGTCATATGAAGGAAGTGGAGTTCATCAGATTAGAACAAAATAATATGACGGTGTCTCAGTACGAGGCAAAGTTTGCAGAGTTATCCAGGTTTGCACCTCATTTGGTGGAGAATGAGGAACGTATGACGCGGATGTTTCTGAGAGGTTTGAAACCCGGCATACGACAATATCTCATCTCTCATAAATTTTCTCTCTATTCAGATGTTGTTAACATGGCTCAATTGTTGGAGCGAGATAACGAGTACGGTCAACCGAGGTACCACAATCAGGATCATACCGGAGATAACAGTCAACAAAATAATGATAACCAGTGGAGAAAGAAAAAGACGGATAAAAATGGTAACCACTTGGGTGGTAATCATGGCCATGAAAATAGAAGAAGCGAGTCAGGAGGAGATTTTAAAAAGAGGAGATTTAACAACGACCATGTGAAGACGACAGTGCCGGCAGCAACTGGTTCTAAGGGAGGAGAAAGACCACCGGTTATATGCTATAAGTGCGGGAAAGAGGGACATATCAGTCCAAACTGCCCACAACAGTTCAAGGTATGCTATAATTGTGGAAAGGAAGGACATATCGCTCGAGATTGTACGGTAGCAAAACCTAGTTCAGCGGGGACGGTGACTCAAAAGGCTGTCCCAGAAAAGCCAAAGTCAATGGTTCCTGGAAGAGCGTTTGTTGTGACTGGTCAACATGCGAGGAACCCAAACGAGGTGATCACGGGTAAGCTATTTATAAATTCTTGCGAAGTTTATACCTTACTTGATACCGGTGCTACCCATTCATTTATCTCTCCTGCTTGTGCTCAACGTTTAAACTTGACTCCGGAGAAATTAGACTTTGACTTATCTGTGGAAACTCCGTTAGGAGAAACTTTCATCACATCCACTGTTTATAAATCTTGTTTCATTCAAGTTGGCACCATCACCTTACCTGTTGACCTGATCTCTTTAAAGATACTTGCTTTTGATGTGATTTTAGGGATTGATTGGTTAACTACTCATCATGCCAAAATTGATTGTTTTCGTAAGGTTGTTAGTTTTCATATTCCTAATCAACCTGTTGTTCGAATTCAGGCAACTAAACCATTAAAATCAATCACTGTCATATCTAATCATAAAGCTATTCGTTTATTGAAAAACGGATGTCAAGCTTTCTTTGCCCATGTTATGGATTTGAATAAAGACACGTCAAAATTGAATAATATTCCTGTTGTTATTGACTTTCCTGACGTATTTCCTGAAGAACTTCCCGGTCTACCCCCAGAACGTGAAGTTGAATTCTTTATTGATCTTGAACCTGGTACAAAGCCCATTTCTAAAACCCCATATCGAATGGCTCCTATTGAACTTCAGGAGTTAAAAGTCCAACTACAGGAGTTATTGGACATCGGTTTCATTCGTCCTAGTACATCTCCTTAGGGTGCTCCTGTTTTATTCGTAAAGAAGAAAGACGGGAGTATGCGACTTTGTATTGACTATCGGGAATTGAACCATGTCACCATCAAAAATAGGTATCCTCTACCTCGTATTGATGACTTGTTTGACCAGTTGCAAGGAGCACAATTCTTTTCAAAAATCGATCTTCGTTCTGGATATCATCAGCTGAAAATTAGAACTGAGGATATTCCAAAGACTGCCTTCAGAACTCGGTATGGGCATTATGAATTCTTAGTCATGTCTTCTGGATTGACTAATGCTCCTGCTGCTTTCATGGATATGATGAACCGAGTATTCAAAGATTATTTGGATCAATTCGTTGTTGTCTTTATTGATGACATCCTCATATATTCCAAAAGCCGTGAAGATCATGAGCACCATTTGAAGCTGGTACTCCAAAGGCTTCGTGAAAACAAGTTATATGCTAAGTTAAAGAAATGCGAGTTCTGGCTTGAGGAAGTAGCATTCCTTGGGCACGTGGTGTCAAAAAATGGAGTATCTGTTGACCCGACGAAGATTGAAGCAATACAAAGTTGGGAGCTACCGAAGTCGGTCACTGAAGTACGTAGCTTTTTGGGCTTAGCTGGTTATTATCGGAGATTCGTGGAAGTGTTTTCTCTAATTGCTACTCCATTAACTCAGCTAACTCGGAAGGATACAAAATTCGTATGGAGCGAGGAATGCGAGAAGAGTTTCCAAGAGCTTAAGAGGAGACTTATTTCGGCACCTGTTCTAACAATACCATCTGGTTCGGATGGATTTGTTATCTACAGCGATGCTTCGGGCAAAGGGTTAGGATGTGTTCTCATGCAACGTGGGAAAGTCATAGCCTATGCCTCGCGACAACTTAAAGAGTATGAGAGGAATTATCCTACTCATGATCTAGAGTTGGCAGCAGTCGTTTTCGCGCTAAAGATCTGGAGGCACTATCTATACGGGGAGAAAGTGGAGATATATTCAGATCATAAAAGCCTCAAATATTTCTTCACGCAGAAAGAACTCAACATGCGGCAACGACGTTGGTTCGAGTTGTTGAAAGATTACGACCACACTATTCAATACCATCCTGGAAAAGCGAATGTGGTAGCTGACGCATTGAGTAGAAGATCATATGCAGGAATGAGTGCAATGATGTCAAGTATACGCATAGAGCCAACTTTAATAGAAAAAGTTAAGGTTGCTCAAGCCACCGATCCGGAGCTGATGCATATGAAGACGAAAGTACAAGAAGGTGCCATTCCAGAAGCGAGAATTGATGAAGAAGGAATACTTCGAGTCCACTCCAGACTTTGTGTTCCTAACGATCCTGATTTGAAGTACAAGATCATGATGGAGGCACACAATACACCGTTTGCAATTCATCCTGGAAGTACCAAAATGTATCGTGACCTTCGACATACATTTTGGTGGAACAATATGAAAAGAGAGATTGCAAAGTTTATTTCAACGTGTTTAACTTGTCAACGTGTAAAGGCGGAGCATCAAGTGCCAAAGGGTCCATTGCAACCACTTGAGATTCCGAAATGGAAGTGGGAACACATTACTATGGATTTCGTTACGGGTCTTCCTACGGTTTCTCAAGGCATCAATGCTATTTGGGTTATTGTTGATAGATTAACTAAGTCTGCTCATTTCTTGCCTATACGGGAGACTTATTCCCTTGAACATCTTGCTCAAATGTACGTAAATGAGATTGTAAGATTGCATGGCATGCCAGTATCCATAGTTTCGGATCGTGACCCAAGATTTACTTCAAGATTTTGGGTTAGCTTGCAAAAAGCTATGGGTACGGAGTTACGATTCAGTTCGGCATACCATCCTCAAACGGACGGACAATCAGAGAGGACTATTCAAACTCTTGAAGATTTATTAAGACTCTGTGTCCTAGACTTCAAGGTCAGTTGGGATAAATATTTACCATTGGTGGAATTCTCCTACAACAACAGTTATCAGGCAAGCATTGGTGTGGCCCCATTTGAAGCATTGTATGGACGAAAGTGTCACTCTCCAGTATGTTGGGACGAGGTGGGTGAAGCAACATTGTTGGGACCCGAGTTAGTACGTATGACTACGGAGAAGATCCAAACGATTCGACAACGTATACAAACGGCACAAGATCGACAAAAGAGTTATGCGGATCTTCATCGAAAGGACGTAGAATTTAGTGTTGGGGATCATGTATTGTTGCGTGTTGCCCCATGGAAGGGAGTTACAAGATTCGGGAAGAGAGGAAAGCTTAATCCACGATTTATTGGTCCATTTCAAATTCTTGATCGAGTAGGTAATGTAGCCTATAGACTCGCGTTACCTCTAAGTATGTCTCGTGTTCATAATGTTTTTCATATATCTGTGCTTCGTAAATATGTGAAAGACCCGAACCACGTCATTGAGTTAGAACCGGAAGAGATAGCCGAAGATTTAACGTATGAGGAGGTACCTGTCAAGATCTTGGATAGGAAGGAGCATGTCCTACGCACGAAGGTAATACCACAAGTTAAAGTTTTGTGGAGGAATCATACTATAGAGGAAATGACCTGGGAGTTGGAAACGGAAATGAAAGCGAGGTATCCTCATCTTTTCGAAACACCAGGTACGTATGTCAATTTCGAGGACGAAATTTCATAAGGAGGGGAGGTTGTAAGACCCCAAATAATTAATAAATGAAATTTAATTTCCTTTAATTATTATTTTGAATAGTAAGGGTTGATTTGATTAATGTGGATAGTTATGGGTAAAATACGCAAATGTTTCAAAATAAGCAAGTGGTTATAAAATATTCATTGTTGTCGGGGAATATTCGTTTGGTCGTGGAATATTCATACAGTCGGGGAATATTCGTACGACGGCGCAGCCATGTGTGGGCCCCATAACGGAAAGCGATTGGAGGAAGAAAACGACAAATATAAGCTGTTTAAAAATAACGGCGTAGTTGTTACCGTTTACACTGTTGGAATACCCGGTGGTTAAAATACAGTAATACGCGTTGTTGCACAGTAGCACACGGTATTGCACAGTATTTTGAATTATTGATCCTTACGTAAGAAGGCACTACTCAATAATTGCTACAGGAGTTACTGTTCATTACTTTATTGATTCAATAATTGCTGCGTTGATATTTATATTATTATTGTTTCAATAATTGTCATTGCACAGTATTTTCAATTATCAGATCAATAATTCATATTATTTAAATAATATTATCAGATAACATTATTGGCAATGTCTAGAAAGTTCTGTCAAGGAGAGGTTTGGTCATCTAATTGCGCGCCAGTAAGGAGAAATCCTTATTGGAAAGCCCCCTCTATCCTGGGAACGGCCTGGTTGTCGGTACTGTGATTCGGTAATATTATTTTTTAATAATTAATTATTGATTATTATGATAAAAAAAATATTTATTTTATGTGGATATAGATGGAGAAAATTTTTAATGTGACAATTGTTGAAAATTAATATTTTATCTTTTTCTGATAAAATAATTCATTTAAATATATTATTTTAAGAATATATTAACGATGATATTTTTACAATGAATGTGGGATATATGAGTATATGAGGAGGTAGAGTATTTTTGTGGCATTAAATGTTTAACACATGTTTTGTGTGTCGGTGGACATAATTTTTGACCGAAAATTTAGTATAGACTGTAAAATCGCCCGTTTGTGAATTTCGGTCAATTTCTATTTGGAATTTGGAAAAATTTTCTTCTGCAAAGTTGTAGAGAATGGAATATTCCATGGAAAGTCGCGAGATTCGAATTTTCTGACAAAGGAGCTATTTATTGTGAGTTATTGAAGTTTCGGGGTTCCGAAATAATTGATTTTTGGAAGTTTTAATTATTATTTTTAACAAAAACGTTTTTCAAAGGTTGGTGGACATCTTTAACATGTGTTTGATGGCTAAAATCAGATTCCTTGGTGGTTGGCTTGAATGTTTTGTAAATATTAATATTATATTAATTTAGTCTCCTTTGGCGTTCTAACATTTTCCTATAAATAGAGGGCTAAGTTAGAATTGAAAATCACACCAGAAACAAAGTTTTCTCTCTTTCTCTCTCTATATTATCGAGCGTATTCTTGTGAGTATACTTTGAGTGTTGCTATACGGTGCGAGTTTCTGTCAGCACTATACCGAAATTCAGTCAGAAGTACGGCTATTTTAAGGTAAGAGATGTTATTTTCTTCTTAAATGATATCATTTTCTTCAATATCATTATGCCGGAATATTGGTGAACTTTTTTATCAAATTTGGAACTTTTTGTGCCGGAGTTACTATTCACGTATACGGTACTATTCACGTATACGGCATTATTCACGAATACGGCACTATTCACAGAAAAATTATTTTTTTTCTTTTCGTCCAAAATATCTATTGTGGATACTAGCTTTGATTGTATCCATGTTTTGATCATTCTTAAATTTTACACCACTATGATTATTTTTGAGGTATTTTTGGACATGGATAAAATAAAGTACGAATCCTTAATCCTTAATCCTTGTCATTTTGTTTCACTGGATTCGTTTCTTTAAAAATATTTTTTTAACATCTTCAGTCTTAAATGATGTTACTATTGAATATCTTTGGCCTGTAGTGCAAAGATGAATGATTTCTGATGAATATCTTTGGCCCGTAGTGCAAAGATGAACAGGTGTTTAGATGAACATGACCAACAGATGAATATCCTTGGCCTGTAGTGCAAGGATGAATATATGATTCAAGATGTGCATTGACTGATGTTACAGGGATAAAAAAATACTGTTGATGGACTGTTAAATTCATAGACATTAGTAGATTTCATCCTCTACGTAACTCTTCTATGAATTAATATTTTCCGCTGCGAATATTGATTTAAAACTTGTTGTCTGTTGTATTCTATCAGATTTTTCCCTGTTGAAGACTAACGATAATTTGTTGTATATTATCTTAGTCATAATATTCTTTACTGAGCTAGTTGAGCTCACCCTTTTCCTTTTTGTTCCATTTTTCTTCTCAGGAGACGAGAATATAGCGGGTACGAGTCGGGGTATGAATTGATGGTCCTTGAGAGAGTTGTTTAGTAGTCCTCACCATTTTTGTAAAATAATATATCAATAATTGTATTGAGGACATAGTTGGGTATATATATTGTCTAGATGACAATGTTTGTATTTAAACTCACAGTTTATGGGTTGTAAAAGTTGTGGTTGTTTCTGTACCATGTATTTGGCGACTCAAAATGGGTTGGATGGAATGGACCTATTTTGGGGGCGTCACAGTTATTCTATTCTAACCTAAGCTATCCGATTGTTTTTTATGCAGAGGCTAACTTATATATATATATATATATATATATATATATATATCAGTATATCTCCTTTTCTAGGTCAAGCCCAGCTCTTCTCTATCTAGGCACTAGAGATCGCGCTGCGGCGCAGGTAATATGGCTAAGGGTGGCGCTGTAGCGCCACATCATCATCATAAACACCGGAGGTCGCGCTGCAGCGTGAGTCCAAGAAGGAACTGTGGCGCTGCAGCGCCAAGATGATGGCAGGCTGGACAGGAGGTGGCACTGCGGTGCGAGATTAAGGTATAGCATTGGCGCCGTGGCGCCAGTGTATGGAAATTGCCCATTTTGCCCCTGAAAGCTGGAAGAGACCTATTAAGCTCTGCAATACATCGGTTACGCAAAATAATACTATAATCATATAAAACTATATAAAATCTACGAAGATCAGGCAACTATTTAAGCCGTAAAGTATCCGATTCGTGAGTATAAATCTCACTCATCAAATACCCCCAAACTTAAGTCTTTGATTGTCCTCGAGCAAACTATCTAACACAAAAATAACAATAGTAAAACACACGCGAAGGAAATATAAAACTGTATATTAGCATCATGGCTTCAAAGCTCAATCATAACTACTCCCAGAGAACAGGGCAAACACAGATATGAGTAAGGGTTCAATCAATTTCAAGCATAAGACTGTATTCGATCCATTCTATTTATGTGTGTGGAGGCCAACCATCCTAATTAATCATAGCTCAAATAAGTTCGCACAGCCGATTGTTAATACCAATATGCACACTTCGTAAATTAAACATTCAATAAGCATTAAGAATAAGACGAAAGTGCAGCAAAGGATCAAAAGACTCTAGCATGAAGACAGTACAATCTGACTCGGACAGTCCTTAATTACCGTAGGCTATTCAGAACTACCCATTAATGAGCTTTTGATCACTGACTCCTAAGCCAGATGGTTTTAGGGCACTAGGTGTAGAACACCCCTACGAATCTAATAACTCGAGCAACAAAGGCCACGTAATCAATATAAGCCAAATTAGACTTTACGAAATTCCAAGATTATTAGGCGAGTGCATTTTATGCTCCATCTCAACATCGGCCCTGTGTTTATGGGTGAGTATGTTTCACGCTCCATCTCGACCCACCACAAGACTTTTGATATTTAATCTTCTTTTCTTTTTATTCTTATTATTATTATTTTTATATGTTAACATGCCAGAATCCAAGATTCAAAGCTGTATATGCGTTTAAATCTTTTATTACCTTGTAAAAATGAAAGTTTATAAAAGTTAACATACTCTCAAACCAATAAACACGTGAACTAAATTCGAAAAATAACTAGTAAATAGTTGGTCGATGCTTGCTAAGAAGGACAGATCAATAACAGTCTAAACTTATCGATTGAATAAACCCTTAGCTCATACATGTTTGACATGACTCTAAGAGATAGACATAATCACTTGGCGCTTGTCATTAGCCACAATAAAAAATTAATGATAAATAAACCACCCTTGCATAATAACAGTTCAAAATATGGTAATAAATCCATTCACATGGCACAAGCATACAAATCTGTATAAGCCCCAAAAAATGGCTATAAACCAAACATACATGCTGATAATACTTCAAGCATTCATAAATAATAACCAAAAACTGTTCATGGCATCCATAATAATAATCCCAAAACATAATACCGCAGTTCAAAATGACTGCATTATAATACCGATAAAAACATAATCAAAATACTAAAAATTGCAACTTATCATGGTAGTAGACAGAAATAAAATAGATAATAAACCAAGACACCCCCAAACTTAAGGTGATCAATGCTCTCATTGCTAAATGTTGATCAATTTCGCAATCAATGAATACGTGCAAGTATACACGGTCAACAAGTAATAAAGTGAAAGTAGAGTATCGTTCCCACGAGGAATTATTTAATAAAAATCACCAAGTACTAATTCTTAACCAAACTAATTTTATTTAAACAATCTCAAATCGTTATTTTTCTAATTAAGAAAACTAAATTAATCAATTAAAACTAGATTACTCTAAAATTAATTCAAATAAATAAAGGCTAAGACTCCAATATCCCCAATTATGAACTATAAATCAATTATCCAATTATCTCAATTATTATACCTACTGAATTGTTAACAGGAATTCTCAAATGCCAAAAGTCCTTTTCCAAGTGATCAATTGCCTTCTATTTAATTCAGATTAATCTTGCTATATTCCTATGCAAAATAAGTGAATTAAACTCTTTCCAATCCCAATTCCTTATGTGTTACATGCGGTGAATATATATTTCCATTCAATTCACAAACCTAATTATTCACCATGCAAATAACTAAGTCACATGATATCATGCCCAGTTCTAACCCTAGAATTCCTCTTCCAATTCCTTCTAGAGTAACAAAGTAATTACTGATCAGATAATTAAGCAATAAGCATAAGACAAGATAAACAACTCACTTTAACACAAATAATTGGAATATAATGAATAACTAATTCATAGCCATAAAAAGTTCAATTGAAATCTTAATAAGAAAAGTTAGTTCATAATTAATGAATTAAAACCAAGAATTCACAATTGAATAGACATTAAAAGATAAAAGTAAAATGAGAGAAGAGAATAGAATCTGTTGTCAGCAAATCTGATGTTCCCCTCTTGCTCTTGCTCTTGATCTTCAATGGTCTCCAAGTTGCTTCAATCTCCAAAACTAATAAGAACTAGGGTTATGTTCTAATCTAATGGAGTGTATCTCTAATCTAAACTATGTAATCCCCAAGCTAAGCTATGTAATCCCCAAGCTAAGCTATGTAATCCCCCCTTATTTTATGCCTTACATCATGTATTTATAGATTACAAGTCTAATTTTGAGTTTAGGAACAAACCCAATCCTATTTGGAGTCGAAAAAGTGTCAAAATTCGCCCAAAACGCGTCCAGGCCCGCACCATACCCTTCCCCAGCGCCCCAGCGCTGGGCACGGCGCTGGCATTCTGCCCCCCAGCGCCCCGGCGCTGGTATCAAGCCTAAAACGAGCGCCCCGGCGCTGCCACAAAGTCTAACATTTTCTGCTCCGACGTCCTTTGGGAAAACGGACATAACTTCTTAGTCCGAACTCCGATTTAGATGATTCAAGATGTTCTGGAAAGAGGAAAAGTGGATCTACAACTTTCATTCTTGAAGTTTTTCGAAATAATGTCCGGAGCTATAGTCAAATTGGCTCTGAAGTGACTGCTGTGTAAATCACAAGCCGAAAACGCGCATCTAGCCACCCCGAACGTCGATCCATGCAACTTTTGTCCCAAATCCTACAAAACAATATAAAACATGCTTGAATAGACACAAACACATAAAAACATCCTAAAAGACTTGAGAACAACAATAAATTAAGCCCGAATGTATCCAGTTCATGTGTATAAAACTCACTCATCACTAAACATATATCAATCTATACAAGAGGGCTTCCCTGAAGTCTGGTTACTCGGCAACAACATCGTCCTCATTAGCTTCGGCGGGCGGTGATGGTAGAGGGTATGGTGGAAAGATAGGAGGCTCTAGGAACTGGAATGGCGTGAAATCATTTTCCTCACCACTATACACAGTGTTTATGCTCTACATTGTGTTGACCAGCTCAACCTGATACTGCATCGCTGTGTCCTACCTCTGCGCAACTGCTGCGATGTGCCTCTGCTGCCTCTGAGCATTGGCGTCCTGGTTCTGATGTAGCAGGGTGAGGGATGTCATGATATCTGCCAGTAGTCCTTGTGAAGCTGAGCCTACGTCTGGTGGCTTCGGGTGCTCGACCTCTGCTGTAGGAGGTGGCTTAGTAGGTGGCCCGTACCCTTCACCTATGACATGTGAAGCCTCCCCGTCGCATACATTAAAGCGCGAGATGATCTGATGGTCAATGGTTGAGACCGCACAGATAGGTTATTCCAACATAATAATAAATAACGGAACCAGGTCATGCGTAAATGCACATACATGATATTACAACAGAATAATAAATAATGGAATCAGGTCATGCGTAAATTGTGACACCCCCAAATCCTGGTACTTCATTTCCTCAAGATTTGATGTTCACTTAATCAAAATTCATTTCTAACTACCCAATCATAATAAAATTGAATAATAAAAACCTATCCATACAGGATTAAACTTAAATAAAAATATCCCAGGTTATCTAACCTTTAGTTACAAACATTCAAATGCGGAAATTAAATAAACTTCATTACAATCTTTAAACCAAAGTCTGATAATAAAACTATCAAAACTATTACAAGTCTTCAATATTTGGTCGTCTTTCCTTTTCCCTTACTGGTGCTAGGTACGTCACCCTTTTCAGTTTTAGCTATAAGAAATTTTACAGGCAAGAGTGAGCAAACAAGGCCCACTTGGAATAACAACAAGTAATTCTTTAAACTTTTACATCAATTGCCAAAACTAGGCTTAATAGAACTGAACAATGTGTTTTATTAACTTTCTAAAAATTATGACATTCACTGAGGGTCTAATGACCACGAATCATGTCAACAGTCATAAGTAATCTTTCAACTTTTATTTTAACAGTCATAAGACTATAAGGACTCCACGTACTTAGGGGGATCAACCCTTCGTACAATGTATTGTGCACAACCATTTCAACGCTAAGCGTAAACCTCTATTAAAAGAGTTGTTCATCTCAGTATTTAGAATACAAGTCCGCACCAAAGTAAGTTTGGTTTGGATACATTACAGGGTAATTTAGAATTCAACGGTAATCAACTAAGGATTAGTTGATTACAACAGAAATAACTGTATGCTATAACTGAATTGGTATTTGTAATTAACATCATGCTTTAGGAATAATCTAATAGCATAAACATTGAATAATCATATCATAATTTGCTTTGAACAATATTAGGTAAAAGTTATTGAGAATTGAATACTAAGCATGCATAGTGAATAGTAATTTGAACGATAAAGTTGTTCAACACTAGAATATATAAAGTGACTCGCATGCTAAATAATAAGTTACATATTAGAGAAACTGGCACAATATTAAACTATAAGATTTGGGATACTTATATCGTTATGAGCAACTAGATACAATAACTTATTCAATAATAGGTAATCTAGCTCTACGAAAGTGTAGAGGTAGCAACTTACAACAATTGTAATTGAATTTGAAAACAATAACGTACTAATGAAATTAAACTCGCACAATGAAGTTTTGAGTTAGAGAACTTTCCTTTAGCACAAGCTAAACCTTACAACTTGAATCAATACCCTATACGTATTTCATCATGACATAATTAGTCATTACCAACATTTTATATGTATATAAACAAATATATACATCATGTAGGTCAAATCACCCATTCACATAATCAAACAATGTTAATACTAGTTAACACTTGATAACATGCTCATTCATAGTTTAATACTACTGAAATCATCATTTAGCATTCATATTATTAACACATAACCTTTATTTTCAAAATTTGTGTAATAAACTAAAACTGTCATAACCTTTTGCTAACTCGCGCTGCGGCGCCACAGTTTACACTGTGGTTGGCGCTGTGGCGCTGAGTTGGCATTGCGGCGCGAGTCACAGGCCATCGATTGTCGCTGCGAAGTGGTGCCGGCACTGCAGCACAAAACTTGTACTGCTGGGCCGCGCTGCGGCGCCAGAGTCCAGAACTCGACGACCAAGCTCAGCAACAACATGAACAAAAGCCAAATTGGCCTACAAGATCCAATTTAATAGACTAATTAACATGTAATTCATATAGAGACTTCATGTAAACATATTGTGAAGACTTCTAACATGATTCTACACATAAAATGACATAAACATCGAATCTACAACACCCAATTTCAATAGTTTTGGCAAAAACTCCATTTTTTGATATTTTTAATGGAAATCAACACTATGATTTTGTTTTTCAATTAAAACAGTAAATTCAAAATACCATAGTTATGATTATATATAATTTATCAAATTCAATAATCAATTTATCAATTTAACAACTAATTAAACCTTAATTTTTATTTTAAACTAAGCCATATTCATATTTATTTTTCATATGAACTCACTGTGCTATACTTTTCTTCACAATTTACATACATACATAAAGAAATTGATTATAATCATACATAATCTAAAAAAATAGTTTTACAAGAACAATCATCATCTAAAGCTATATACACAAGAAATTCATCATCCATAATTATTTACAGAGAACTTTTTGGAGAAGAAAACTAAACTTTAAAAATAAAATACAAGGATTGATATCCTACCTTTGATTAAGAAGATGATACTCTAGAGTTTAAAAGAAAATAGTTATGATCACAATCTTCTTTTCCCCAATTCTTTTCTCAATTTCTTTAAACTTCTCTCAACTTTTCTCTCTGTATTCTTCTTCTTCTTCTCTTTTTTTCAACTGAGTCTTCTTCCTAACTCTAGTCTAACTAACGTAGGAAAAATATAACGTATAAGATATAATATATATTAAATATATAATATAACTCTAGCTATAAATTATATCAGTTATGTAAGTTTTTGAAAATCAAAAGCCATAAGGCTTGTGACGCCCCCAAAATAGGTCCATTCCATCCTACCCATTCTGAGTCATCAATTACATGGTACATAAATAATTACAACTTTATTATTACATCATATAAACTATTGCCGTCTGGACAATATCCACATACAAATAAATCTCCATCATAATTATTGATACATTATTTTACAAAAATAGTGAGGACTACTAATCAACTCTCTCTAGAACCATCATTACATCCCCCGACTCGTACTCGCTACATTCTCGTCTCCTGAGAAGAAAAATAGAACAACAAGAAAAAGGGTGAGCTCAACTAGCCCAATAAAGAATATTATGACTAAGATAATATACAACAAATTATCGTTAGTCTTCAACAGGGAAAAATCTGATAGAATACAATAGACAACAAGTTTTAGATCAACAACTGCAGCGGAAACAACAATTCATTAGAAGAGTTAAGTAGAGAATGCAAACTACTATCTTCTATACATGAATTTAAAAGTTCATCGTCGATATTTTATCCCTGTAACATCAATCAATATATATCTGGAATCAAATATTCATCTTTGCACTACAGGCCAAAGATATTCATCAGTTGGTCATGTTCATCTAAACACCTGTTCATCTTTGCACTACGGGCCAAAGATATTAATCAGTCGGTCATGTTCATCTCAACACCTGTTCATCTTTGCACTACGGGCCAAAGATATTCATCAAGAAATCATTCATCTTTGCACTACAGGCCAAAGATATTCAATAATATCATCATTTAAAACTGAGGATGATGAAAAATATTTTTAAAGAAACGAATCCAGTGAAACAAAATAACAAGGATTAAGGATTCGTACTTTTTTTATCCATGTCTAAAAATACCTCAAAAATTATCATAGTGGTGTAAAATTCAAGAATGATCAAAACATGGATACAATCAAAACTAGTATCCAGAATAGATATTTTGGACAAAAAGAAGAAATTTCATTTTTCGGTGAATAGTGCCGTATTCGTGAATAGTGCCGTATACGTGAATAGTGTCGTATACATAAATAGAAACTCTGACACCAAAAGATAGAAATTTCATAAAAAACATCTTCACGCTTCGTGAATAGTACTCGTGAATAGTAACTCGTGAATAGTAACTCATGAATAGTAACTCGTGAATAGTAACTCATGAATAGTAACCCCGACATAAAAAAGTTCCAAATTTGATAAAAAGTTCCAACCAATATTTCAACATAATGATATTGAAGAAATAATATCATTTGAGAAGAAAATAACATCCCTTACCTCGAAAGACAATAATTCTAGTTGAAATACCGGATATAGGCTATGACTTGAACTTGCACCGTATAGCAATACTCAAAGTATACTCAAAATACTCACAAGAATACGCTCGATAATATAGAGAGAGAAAACTTCAGTTTCTGGTGTGATTTTCAATTCTAACCTAAGCACCTATTTATAAGAAATTGCTTAGAACACCAAAGCAGAAAATTTAATATAATAATAATATATATATTAAAAATTCTTACGCCCACTTTTTCAGATCTGATTTCAGCTCAATAACATGTGCAAATTATGCCCAAAAATGTAAAAAACGTTTTTGTTATTAAAAACAATTAAAACTTCCAAAAATCAATTATTTCGGAACTCCGGAACTTCAATAATTCACAATAAATAGCCCTTTTGTCCGAAAATTCGAATCTCATGAGTTTTTATAGGAAATTCAATTCTCTACAACTTTGCAGAAGAAAATTTTTCCAAATTCCAAACAAAAATTGACCGAAATTCATAAATGGTCGATTTTGCAGCCTATAATCAAATTTCAGTCAATAAATAGGGTCCACCGACACATAAAACATGCTTTAAATATTTTTGGTAACAAAAATACTCCTCCTCCACATATACTCATATACCCCACATTCATCATAAAAATATCATCATTATTATATTATTAAAATATAATAATATATTTAAATGAATTATTTTATCAGAAAAAGATAAAATATTAATTTTCAACAATTGTCACATTAAAAATTTTCTCCATCTATATCCACATAAAATCAGTATTTTCCTCATCATATGAATCAATAATTAATTATTCACAAATAATATTACAGAATCACAATACTGGCAACCAGGCCGTTCCCAGGAAAGAGGGGGCTTTCCAATAAGAATTTCTCCTTACCGTAGCGCAATTAGGTGACCAAACCTCTCCTTAGATAGAACTTTCTAGACATTGCCAATAATGTTATCAAATAATATTATTCAGATAATATGAATTATTACTTCGATAATGAAAAATACCGTGTAGTGACAATTATTAAAACAATAGTAATATAAAATATTAATGCAGCAATTATTGAATCAATAACATAAAATACTGAACAGTAATTACTGTAACAATTATTGAGTAGTGTCTTCTTACGTAAGAATCAATAATTGGTGCAATACCGTGTGCTACTGTGCAACAACGCGTATTACTGTGTTTTAACCTCCGGATATTTTAACAGTATTAACGGTAACAACTACGCCGTTATTTTTAAACAACTTATATTTGTCGTTTTCTTCATCCAATCGCTTTTCATTATGGGGCCCACAAAAGACTACGTCGTCGCACGAATATTCCCCGACAGTACGAATATTCCACGACCAAACGAATATTCCCCGACAACAATGAATATTTTATAACCACCTGTTTATTCGAAATATTTACGCATTTTACCCATAACTTTCCACATTAATCAAATCAACCCTTACTATTTCAAAAAAATAAATAAAAGAAATTCCTTTTTATTTAAAAATTTTCGGGGTCTTACAAGGCTTGTTTGGTTAAGTTAATAAAAATAACTCATTAACCCTTACACCTTGTTTGGCAAATCTAACTAAAACAAATGGATTAATCCTTATACCTTGTTTGATAAAACACTATTAGATTAAAGACTTAATATGCATTAAGACTTGTTTGGCCAAAACTAAATTAAAGTCCTTTAATTTATTTTAATAACTCCGTTATAGCAAGATTATTAGTCACACTTCTACTTAATTAATTAATCAATTAAAATATTAATCTATGAAATTACTTTAACACATAATTTAATATCACATAACTATAATTTCTTTTATAATTGTAATTTTATTCGACCAACTAATATTTTAAATTACAAATTCCCATTTAGAATATTATAATTTATTTAAATCACTATAAGCTCTTTAGCTTACTTATTAAATTAAATTGGTATATAATCTCATAACAATTAATTTTCTTAGCTCCTTAATTATTTATTCAACAAATAATTAACTAAACCACATCAACTCAAATTGCCATTAAATACTTATATAATTCAATAAATATTTAATATTTCAAATAAATATTTAATATTTAATTATTTATTTAACAAAAATTTAACTAAACCACATCAACTCAAATTGAACAATTATTTATTCAACAATAAACATATCCATTAAATACTTATATAAATCAATAAATATTTAATATTACACTTTAAAATTCTAGAATGTTACATCATTCCCTCCTTACAAGGATTTTGTCCTCCGAATCACAACTCAAACAAATCATTCATTACATTCTTCTTTACTTACAAAGATTCTGTCTCCAGAATCGAAGACACAGATTAAACAAATAACTCAGGGTACTCTTTCAACATTTTCTCTTCGAGTTCCCACGTAGCTTCTTCAGCGTTGTGGTTCCTCCATATCACCTTCACAGAAGGTATCACTTTATTCCTGAGCACTTGTTCTTTCCTGTCGACTATCTGGATAGGAACCTCTTCATAAGATAAATCTTTCTCGAACTGCAACGGTTCGTACTCAATCACATGTTTGTAGTCGGGTTTATATGGTCGTAACACCGAAATGTGAAAAACATTATGAATGTTTTCCAACTCTGGAGGTAGAGCTACTTCGTAAGCAACTTCTCCCACTCTTCGCAGCACTTCAAAGGGTCCAATAAACCTTGGGCTTATCTTTCCCTTTTTTATGAAAACGAATTTTCCCCTTCCAGGGAGAAACTTTTAGGAATACAAAAGTTCCTACATCGAATGCACGATCTTGTCTGTGTTGATCAGCATACTTTTTCTGTATGTATTGAGCTACTACCAATCTTGTCCTAATGAGTTTGACAGCGCCAGTAGTTTGTTGTACCAGTTCTGGTCTTAACAGTTAGCGTTCACCGACTTCATCCCAGCACAGTGGAGTTCTGCACTTTCTGCCATACAACGCCTCGTACGGTGGCATGCCGATGCTCGCGTGGTAACTATTGTTGTAAGCAAATTCCACCAACGGTAAATGTTCTTCCCAGCTTCCTTTAAAGTCCATAACACATGCTCTCAGCATATCTTCCAATGTCTGAATTATTCGTTCGCTTTGACCATCTATTTGTGGATGATAAGCCGACTCATTCGCAACTGTGTCCCCATGCATTCTTGTAGTCTCTTCCAAAAATTTGACGTGAATCGCGGATCTCTATCGGACACAATTGATACTGGCACTCCATGCCTCGAAACGATCTCTTTAATGTACAATCTTGCCAACTGATCAAGATTAAATCTAATCTTTATTGGTAAAAAGTGCGTTGACTTCGTTAGTCTGTCCACTATCACCCAAATCGCATCATATCCTCTCTGAGTAGTTGGAAGACCCACCACAAAATCCATCGTGATGTGTTCCCACTTTCATTCCGGTATTTCCAACGGTTGAAGTAATCCGCTGGGTCTTTGATGTTCGACTTTTACTCTTTGACATGCCAAGCATTTCGCTACGCATTTTGTAACGTCCCTTTTCATATTCGGCCACCAAAAATGTCGGCGCAAATCTTGATACATTTTCGTGCTTCCTAGATGAATTGAATATTTTGAGCTATGAGCTTCGGTCAAATTTTTTTCTTTCAGCTCTGGTGTTGCTGGAACCCAGATTCTTCCCTCAAACCGTAGTAGTCCTTCGGTATCGATCTTGTATTTTACATCACTACTCTCAATTAGATTCTCTTTGATTTTCCCACACTCTTCATCTTATAGTTGAGCATTCTTCACTTTGTCCACTAAAGTTGGTCCAGCTTCTATCTGGAATAGTTGTTCGTCAGATTCTTTTGGAAATTTGATTTCCAACTCCAGTTTTGTCATTGCTGAAATGAGCTCTTCCTGAGTTGTTATCAACATCAACTTTTCTCGACCTTTCCCGCTTAAAGAATCTGCAACCACATTCGCTTTGCCCAGATGATAAAAGATTTCATAATCGTAATCTTTTATCAATTCCATCCACCTTCTTTACCGCATGTTCAGATCCTTCTGAGTGAAAATTTACTTCAGACTTTTCTGGTCTGTGTAGATCTCACATTTCTCTCCATAAAGATAGTGTCTCTATATCTTCAGAGCAAATACAACTGCAGCCAATTCCAAATCAAGAGTCAGATACCCTTTCTCATAATCCTTCAGTTGTCTTGATGTATAAGCAATAACTTTGCCGTTCTGCATAAGAACACAACCCAACCCTTTATGTGAGGCAACACTATACACCACAAAATTTCCTGTATTATCTGGTAACATCAACACATGTGCCACACTTAACTTTTTCTTCAAATCTTGGAAACTCTCTTCACACTTCTCCGTCCAAACGAATTTTACAGCTTTCCTTGTCAAATTTGTTAGCGGAGTGGCTATCTTAGAAAAATCTTGAATTAATCTTCTATAATAACCGGCCAGTCCCAAGAAACTCCTCATTTCTGACGGTGTTCTTGGTTGTTCCCAATTGATTACAGCTTCCACTTTTGATGGATCCACTGAAATCCCATCCTTATCAATAACATGACCCAAAAATTGTACATGGTCGAGCCAAAATTCGCACTTAGAGAATTTCGCGTATAACTTTTCCTTCCTTAGTGTTTCCAATGTCAAACGTAAATGTTCCACGTGTTCTTCTTGAGTTTTGGAATACACCCGAATGTCATCAATAAATACCATTACAAACTTGTTTAAGAATGGTTTAAACACCCTGTTCATCAAATCCATGAACGTGGCAGGGGCATTTGTTAAACCAAAAGACATCACCAGAAACTCGTAATGTCCGTACCGAGTTCTGAATGCCGTTCTAGGTATATCCTCCTTTCTTACCTTCAATTGGTGATACTCGCTTCTCAAATCTATTTTCGAGAAATATTTAGCACCCTTCAGCTGATCAAACAAGTCATCTATTCTAGGCAACGGATACCTATTCTTAATAGTGACTTTGTTTAACTCTCTATAATCAATGGAAAGACGCATTGATCCATCCTTCTTCTTAACGAATAAAACTGGCGCTCCCCACGACGATACGCTTGGTTGAATATATTTCTTGTCCAATAACTCTTGCAACTGTACCATCAGTTCCTTCATTTCTATCGGAGCCATTCTATACGAGGCCTTCAATATCGGTGATATTCCCGGCGCTAAGTCGATCACGAACTCAATTTCTTTGTCAAGCGGAAGTCCTGGCAAATCCTCTGGAAACACGTCTTCGAATTCCCTAACTACTGGTATTTCTTCTAGTTTCACACCCTTCTTCTGAGTATCGACTATGTAAGCTAAATAGCCCACATAACCTTGACTCAACAATTTCTTGGCCTACATAGTCGTCAGACATTTCATTTGTCTAGGCGACTTGCTAGCATAAAATACTACCTTTGACGGGGTCATAAGGTTTACACACTTCTTTTGGCAGTTAATTACCACTCCGTATTTGAACAGCCAATCCATTCCCAAAATTACATCAAATTCCCCGAGTCTAATCGGAATCAAATCTACCAACAAGAAATTCTCCTTAATGTTCACTTTACAGTTCTTGTATACGAATCTAACAGGGATTACTTCCTTATTCGTAATTTCTATGTTCAAAGGAAAATTTAGTTCTTCTCTTGGCAATTCTAACCTCTTAGCAAATTCATCAGATATAAACGAACAAATAGCACCTGAATCAAATAATACATAAGCATTTATATCATTGATTGAGATAATACCTAACACCACATCTTTTGATTGCACAAAATCTTGCACAGTTATGTTGAAGGTTCTGGCTGTGGGTTTGTTTGATGCTGCAGGTCCTGCAATGGCCCATGTACCTCCATTGCTTCTGGTTGTCACTCCATCCTTCTTCTTAGGGCACTCACGAGCAAAGTGATCCTTGGATCCGCATGTGAAGCATACATTCTTCTTCGGTTGAGTGTAATTTGGGGCAATGTGACCCTCCTGGCCACAAATGAAGCAAACTCGTTTCCACATCAAGCACACACCCTTGTGAAATTTCCCGCATGTCGCACATGCTTCAAACTTTTTGTTTTGCTAGTTACCCTGATGGTTTCCAGCACCCATGTTCCCATTCTACTTCCTCTTCAAGCTGTTGTTGTTGTTGTTGTTGTTGTTTCCACCGTTACCACCTCCATTCTTAATCTCATTCTCATTCTTCTTCTTCTTCTTTTGTTCCTGATTGAACTTTGTCACTGCCTCGCCTCCACCTTCAGCGAGTACTGCCTTCTCCATTACTGCTGTAAACTTCTTCAACTGGAAAAGGGAAACCCTACTATACAGCCAGGGCTTCAGTCCCTGTTTAAATCTCTTTGTCTTACTCTCGTCTGTGCTGACTTGATATGGCGCAAACCTCGCCAATTCATTGAATTTTGCAGCATACTCGGATACCGTCATCGTTCCTTGTTTTAGTTCCAAAAACTGCACTTCTAGCTGACTCTTTGAATTCTCCGAAAATAGGTCTCGAAGAACAACTCCTTGAACCTATCCTAGGTCATCACTCCTGGCCCTTCACGAGTTTTATTGGTCTGCCACCAATAACTAGCTTCTGCTTTCAACATGAATGTTGCAAAAGAAGTCTTCTAATCATCCTCTACCCTAGCGACATTGAACACCTTTTCTATCTCCATAATCTAGGTCTGTGCTTCGACTGGATTCATAGACCCACGAAATTCAGGTGGTTCAACCGCCTTGAAATCCTTAAATGTTGTACCATGGTTTTGTGGTTGATTCTGCAACGCTCCTGTCAGTAGTGTCACTAGTTGTTGAACGGGGTTACCGTCAACATTGTCGTTATTGGTAGTTCTCTCATTGTTTCTCTGTCGGGGTGGTTCACGTCTGGGAGGCATTTTCTATTAGAACAAAACATCTATTAGACTATTACTCAGCTTCTTTAAGTATTTTCTAATTAACTTGCCTCCATAATAGAAATAACCACATAACACATAACACTTTGAATAAAGTAACAACTTTTATTTATTCATAACCTTTTTGAAAACATAAAACAATAGCATCTCTGCTATCTTCATTACTTTTCTGAACTACAAAAGTTTCAGGACAACATCATAGTCATATCCCATAGGTTGCATAACACTCGGGATTTACAATTTATCTAACCTTTCACTCATCGTACAACAGCTACGATGTTCTATTAAGATACTTCTTAGCCCTATCACGTTCTTCCTCCATGACTCGAAACATTGTTTTGTGATCTAACACGAATGATGGCAGCGTCTTGAACTGAATTGGATATCCCATGACCCGATCTTGAGCTCGATTAATTGTGGTGTTAAATACTTTATCCATCTCTTCTATCTTAATCCTCTTTGCTTGCGTGTCTCTTACTGCTAATCTGGTTAGTTGAAAAGCTTCCTCGTAAGCATCTTCAACTCTTGCCCTCTTAGCAACTTCTTCTCTCAGCTTGTTCTTCAGTTCAGCGACCACTTCGATCAGTTGTTCTTTCTCTCCTTTAGTCTGTACTAGTTTCTCCTCGACATTTGTCAGTCGTTCTTCACGATCCTGGATCTCGCCGTCTTTTTATGTCATTGCAGTCTGTTGTTCAGCTACTATCTTTTGCAACTCCTCAACTGTATCCTAAAGTTCCATGTTACGGTCATGCACCTCATCGTATATACGGCCTGCTATCGAGTTAAGTGCAATCCTTTCCTCCTCGTCCTCGTCATCCTCATCCTCCTGTGGTAACTCAACGGGATCCTCCTCGTCCGTCTCCACATCATCATCCTCATCTTCAACTACTGTGACCAACGGGGCTGACTCCCGAGGCAGTAGTTGTTCCCAAACTACCTGAATGTCGCGAGGCTCCTCCTCTATAGGCATTTGAGGTCCCTCCTCCCTAGCCTGACTGTATTCTCCGACATTAGTCATCTTGGCAATAAAGTTTTAATTATTAATCATTACTACTCGACACTCACTAGTACATAAATTAAAATCACATAAGCACATAAGTGTTTTAGTACTTCTTTCCTAAAACTCGATAAGAGTTATCTCCACTATCTTTTCAAAGGTTACTTCCTAAGACTTTCCCCCCCCCCCACCTAAGGTTCATAACCTAAGGCTTTGATACCAACCTGTGACACCCCCAAATCCTGGTACTTCATTTCTGTAAGATCCCAAGTTATTAATAAATGAAATATAGTTTCCTCTATTTATCATTTTGAAATAGTAAGGGTTGATTTGATTAATGTGGTTAGTTATGGGTAAAATGCGCAAATATTTTAAATAAGCAGGTGGTTATAAAATATTCATTGTTGTCGAGGAATATTTGTTTGGTCGTGGAATATTCTTGCTGTCGGGGAATATTCGTACGACGGCGCAGTCTTTTGTGGGCCCCATAACGGAAAGCGATTGGATGAAGAAAACGACAAGTATAAGTTGTTTATAAATAACGGCGTAGTTGTTACCGTTAATACTGTTGGAATACCCGGTGGTTAGAACACAGTAATACGCGTTGTTGCACAGTAGCACACGGTATTGCACCAATTATTGATTCTTACGTAAGAAGGCACTACTCAATAATTGTTACAGTAGTTACTGTTCAGTATTTTATTTTATTGATTCAATAATTGATGTGTTGATATTTTATATTACTGTTGTTTTAATAATTATCACTACACAGTATTTACCATTATCGAAGCAATAATTCATATTATCTGAATAATATTATTAGAAAACATTATTGGCGATGTCTAGAAAGTTCTGTCTAAGGAGAGGTTTGGTAACCTAATTGCGCGCCAGTAAGTAAAAATTCTTATTGGAAATCCCCCTCTTTCCTAGGAACAGCTTGGTTACTAGGACTGTGATTCTGTAATATTATTGTGAATAATTAATTATTGATTTATATGATGAGGAAAATATTGATTTTATATGGATATAGATGGAGAAAATTTTTAAAGTGATAATTGTTGAAAATGATATTTTATCTTTCTGATAAAATAATTTATTATTATATTTTAATAATATAATAATGGGATATTTTTACAATAAATGTGGGATATATGAGTATATGAGGAGGAAGTAGTACTCCGAAATAATTGATTTTTGGAAGTTTAAAATAATTTAAATAAGAAAAACATTTTTTGTGTTTGGTGGGCATCTTTAACACATGTCAAGTTGCTGAATTCAGATGCTTGATGCGTAGAAAGATGTAGAAAAAATAAATAATATTAATTTATTAAATTTTCTACTTTGGTGTTCTAAGCATTTTCCTATAAATAGGGTGCTTAGGTTAGAATTGAAAATCACACCAGAAACTAAAGTTTTCTCTATCTATATTATCGAGCGTATTCTTGTGAGTATTTTGAGTATACTTTGAGTATTGCTATACGGTGCAAGTTCAAGTCATAGCCTATATCCGGTGTTTCAACTAGAAGTACTGTCTTTCGAGGTAAGTGATATTATTTTTTTTAAAAATTATATTAATTCTTCCAATATCATTATGCCGAAGTATTGATCTGAACTTTTAATCAAATTTGGAACTTTTTGTGTCGGGATTACTATTCACGTATACGGCACTATTCACGAATACGGCACTATTCATCGAAAAAAATAAAATTTTCCTTTTCGTTCAAAATATCTATTATGGATACTAGCTTTGATTTTATCCATGTTTTGATCATTCTTGAATTTTACACCACTATGATTATTTATGAAGTATTTTATGAAATTTAATTTCTTTAATTATTATTTTGAATAGTAAGGGTTGATTTGATTAATGTGGATAGTTATGGGTAAAATACGCAAATGTTTCAAAATAAGCAAGTGGTTATAAAATATTCATTGTTGTCGGGGAATATTCGTTTGGTCGTGGAATATTCGTACTGTCGGGGAATATTCGTACGATGGCGCAGCCATGTGTGGGCCCCATAAAGGAAAGCGATTGGAGGAAGAAAACGACAAATATAAGCTGTTTAAAAATAACGGCGTAGTTGTTACCGTTTACACTGTTGGAATACCCGGTGGTTAAAATACAGTAATACGCGTTGTTGCACAGTAGCACACGGTATTGCACAGTATTTTGAATTATTGATCCTTACGTAAGAAGGCACTACTCAATAATTGCTACAGGAGTTACTGTTCATTACTTTATTGATTCAATAATTGCTGCGTTGATATTTATATTATTATTGTTTCAATAATTGTCATTGCACAGTATTTTCAATTATCAGATCAATAATTCATATTATTTGAATAATATTATCAGATAACATTATTGGCAATGTCTAGAAAGTTCTGTCAAGGAGAGGTTTGGTCATCTAATTGCGCGCCAGTAAGGAGAAATTCTTATTGGAAAGCCCCCTCTATCCTGGGAACGGCCTGGTTGTCGGTACTGTGATTCGGTAATATTAATTTTAATAATTAATTATTGATTATTATGATAAAGAAAATATTTATTTTATGTGGATATAGATGGAGAAAATTTTTAATGTGACAATTGTTGAAAATTAATATTTTATCTTTTTCTGATAAAATAATTCATTTAAATATATTATTTAATAATATATTAACGATGATATTTTTATAATGAATGTGGGATATATGAGTATATGAGGAGGTAGAGTATTTTTGTGGCATTAAATATTTAACACATGTTTTGTGTGTCGGTGGACATAATTTTTGACCGAAAATTGAGTATAGACTGTAAAATCGCCCGTTTATGGATTTGGTCAATTTTTGTTTGGAATTTGGAAAAATTTTCTTCTGCAAAGTTGTAGGGAATGGAATTTCCCATGGAAAGTCGCGAGTTTCGAATTTTCTGATAAACAGGCTATTTTCTATGAATTGTTGAAGTTTCGGAGAATAAAATGATTTTTATTAAATTTATGGGGGGCCCACTTTTTGGTTGGTAAAATAAAACATGGGCTGCTGATATTTTTTTCCAAAGAGGCATGCTAGACTTTTTCAAAGCATGCGTAGAGAAAATTGTTAAGTAAATAATATTATTTTATTATTTAGTCTCCTTGGCGTTCTAACATTTTCCTATAAATAGAGGGCTAAGTTAGAATTGAAAATCACACCAGAAACAAAGTTTTCTCTCTTTCTCTCTCTATATTATCGAGCGTATTCTTGTGAGTATACTTGAGTGTTGCTATACGGTGCGAGTTTCTGTCAACACTATACGAAATTCAGTCAGAAGTACAGTTATTTTGAGGTAAGGGATGTTATTTTCTTCTCAAATGATATTTTTTTCTTCATTATCATTATGCCGGAATATTGGTGAACTTTTTTATCAAATTGGAACTTTTTGTGCCGGATTTACTATTCACGTATACGGCACTATTCACGAATACGGCACTATTCACAGAATTTTTTTTTTCTTTTCGTCCAAAATATCTATTGTGGATACTAGCTTTGATTGTATCCATGTTTTGATTCATTCTTGAATTTTACACCACTATGATTATTTTTGAGGTATTTTTGGACATGGATAAAACAAAGTACGAATCCTTAATCCTTAATCCTTGTCATTTTGTTTCACTGGATTCGTTTCTTTAAAAATATTTTTTTTTATCATCTTCAGTCTTAAAGGATGTTATTATTGAATATCTTTGGCCTGTAGTGCAAAGATGAATGATTTCTGATGAATATCTTTGGCCGTAGTGCAAAGATGAACAGGTGTTTAGATGAACATGACCAACAGATGAATATCCTTGGCCTGTAGTGCAAGGATGAATATATGATTCAAGATGTGCATTGATTGATGTTACAGGGATAAAAAAAATACTGTTGATGGACTGTTAAATTCATAGACATTAGTAGATTTCATCCTCTATGTAACTCTTCTACGAATTAATATTTTCCGCTGCGAATATTGATTTAAAACTTGTTGTCTATTGTATTCTATCAGATTTTTCCCTGTTGAAGACTAATGATAATTTGTTGTATATTATCTTAGTCATAATATTCTTTACTGAGCTAGTTGAGCTCACCCTTTTCCTTTTTGTTCCATTTTTCTTCTCAGGAGACGAGAATATAGCGGGTACGAGTCGGGGTATGAATTGATGGTCCTTGAAAGAGTTGTTTAGTAGTCCTCACCATTTTTGTAAAATAATATATCAATAATTGTATTGAGGACATAGTTGGGTATGTATATTGTCTAGATGACAATGTTTGTATTCAAACTCACAGTTTATGGGTTGTAAAAGTTATGGTTGTTTCTGTACCATGTATTTGGCGACTCAAAATGGGTTGGATGGAATGGACCTATTTTGGGGGTGTCACAGTTGGTATCAGAGCTTAGGGATATGATCTCTGGCGGAGATCGGGGAATAGAACTAGGAGGGGAGAGACGAGTAAATTCCTTCGCTAGTGTGTCCTACCTAAGCTTATTTGTTAGTTGGTCAGTATATAGGGATATTATGTGATATGTGATTTGCTTAATTAACCCTTGTTTTATGGCAGTATTTAAGAATGGCAACCGAGAATGTTAACAGGTGGAGTTAATGAGACCGTGGAGATGCCTGTACTTACCTAACGAGGAGAACGTGCAACAGGCTGGCAATGTTCCTCCTGTGAACAACACCACTGATCAGACGATGAACGACGCAATGTTTAGAAGCTTTTTGCAGTTCATGCAAAATCAGACGAGAGAGACTCGTGTTCAAAATACAGGAGGAAATGATAACAATTCACGGGTTGTCACAGCCAAGCAGTTCAAAGAGTTGGGACCACCAGAATTTAAGGGAAAGCCAGATCCGATCATGGCGGAGACATGGGTCAACAAATTACCAAGATATTCGATGTCTTGGGATGCACGGAGGAACAGAAGGTTCCATTCGCCACCTTTATGTTCCGTGGCGAGGCAGACTACTGGTGGGAGTCTGTGAAGCGTACCCATCCAGCCGCACTCAGCATGTCTTGGGAGACGTTTCAGAAACTATTTAATGACAAATACTTTCCTGAAAGTGTTCGTCATATGAAGGAAGTGGAGTTCATCAGATTAGAACAAAATAACATGACGGTGTCTCAGTACGAGGCAAAGTTTGCAGAGTTATCCAGGTTTGCACCTCATTTGGTGGAGAATGAGGAACGTATGACGCGAATGTTTCTGAAGAGGTTTGAAACCCGGTATACGACAATATCTCATCTCTCATAAATTTTCTCTCTATTCAGATGTTGTTAACAGGGCTCAATTGTTGGAGCGAGGATAACGAGTACAGTCAAACCGAGGGTACCACAATCAGGATCATACCGGTAGATAGCAGTCAACAAAATAACGATAACCAGTGGAGAAAGAAAAAGAACGGACAAAATGGTAACCACTTTGGTGGTAATCATGGCCATGAAAATAGAAGAAGCGAGTCAGGAGGAGATTTTAAAAAAGAGGAGATTTAACAACGACCATGCTGAAGACGACAGTGCCGACAACAACTGGTTCTAAGGGAGGAGAAAGACCACCGGTCATATGCTACAAAGTGCGGGAAAGAGGGACATATCAGTCCAAACTGCCCACAACAGTTCAAGGTATGCTATAATTGTGGAAAGGAAGGACATATCGCTCGAGATTGTACGGTAGCAAAACCTAGTTCAGCGGGGACGGTGACTCAAAAGACTGTCCCAGAAAAGCCAAAGTCAATGGTTCCTGGAAGAGCGTTTGTTGTGACTGGTACAACATGCGAGGAACCCAAACGAGGTGATCACGGGTAAGCTATTTATAAATTCTTGCGAAGTTTATACCTTACTTGATACCGGTTCTACCCATTCATTTATCTCTCCTGCTTGTGCTCAACGTTTAAACTTGACTCCGGAGAAATTAGACTTTGACTATCTGTGGAAACTCCGTTAGGAGAAACTTTTATCACATCCACTGTTTATAAATCTTGTTTGATTCAAGTTGGCACCATCACCTTACCTGTTGACCTTATCTCTTTAAAGATACTTGCTTTTGATGTGATTTTAGGGATTGATTGGTTAAACTACTCATCATGCCAAAATTGATTGTTTTCGTAAGGTTGTTAGTTTTCATATTCCTAATCAACCTGTTGTTCGAATTCAGGCAACTAAACCATTAAAATCAATCACTGTCATATCTAATCATAAAGCTATTCGTTTATTGAAAAACGGATGTCAAGCTTTCTTAGCCCATGTTATGGATTTGAATAAAGATACGTCAAAATTGAATAATATTCCTGTTGTTATTGACTTTCCTGACGTATTTCCTGAAGAACTTCCCGGTCTACCCCCAGAACGTGAAGTTGAATTCTTTATTGATCTTGAACCTGGTACAAAGCCCATTTCTAAAACCCATATCGAATGGCTCCTATTGAACTTTAGGAGTTAAAAGTCCAACTACAGGAGTTATTGGACATCGGTTTCATTCGTCCTAGTACATCTCCTTGGGGTGCTCCTGTTTTATTCGTAAGAAGAAAGACGGGAGTATGCGACTTTGTATTGATTATCGGGAATTTAAACCATGTCACCATCAAGAATAGGTATCCTCTACCTCGTATTGATGACTTGTTTGACCAGTTGCAAGGAGCATAATTCTTTTCAAAAATCGATCTTCGTTCTGGATATCATCAGCTGAAAATTAGAACTGAGGATATTCCAAAGACTGCCTCAGAACTCGGTATGGGCATTATGAATTCTTAGTCATGTCTTTTGGATTGACTAATGCTCCTGCTGCTTTCATGGATATGATGAACCGAGTATTCAAGGATTATTTGGATCAATTCGTTGTTGTCTTTATTGATGACATCCTCATATATTCCAAAAGCCGTGAAGATCATGAGCACCATTTGAAGCTGGTACTCCAAAGGCTTCGTGAAAACAAGTTATATGCTAAGTTGAAGAAATGCGAGTTCTGGCTTGAGGAAGTAGCATTCCTTGGGCACGTGGTGTCAAAAAATGGAGTATCTGTTGACCCGACGAAGATTGAAGCAATACAAAGTTGGGAGCAACCGAAGTCGGTCACTGAAGTACGTAGCTTTTTTGGCTTAGCTGGTTATTATCGGAGATTCGTGGAAGGCTTTTCTCGAATTGCTACTCCATTAACTCAACTAACTCGGAAGGATACAAAATTCGTATGGAGCGAGGAATGCGAGAAGAGTTTCCAAGAGCTAAGAGGAGGGACTTATTTCGGCACCTGTTCTAACAATACCATCTGGTTCGGATGGATTTGTTATCTACAGCGATTGCTTCGGGCAAAGGGTTAGGTTGTGTTCTCATGCCAACGTGGGAAAGTCATAGCCTATACCTCGCGACAACTTAAAGAGTATGAGAGGAATTATCCTACTCATTGATCTAGAGTTGGCAGCAGTCGTTTTCGCGCTAAAGATCTGGAGGCACTATCTATACGGGGAGAAGTGGAGATATATTCAGATCATAAAAGCCTCAAATATTTCTTCACGCAGAAAGAACTCAACATGCCGGCAACGACGTTGGCTCGAGTTGTTGAAGATTACGACCACACTATTCAATACCATCCTGGAAAAGCGAACGTGGTAGCTGACACATTGAGTAGAAGATCATATGCAGGATGAGTGCAATGATGTCAAGTATACGCATAGAGCCAACTTTAATAGAAAAAGTTAAGGTTGCTCAAGCCACCGATCCGGAGTTGATGCATATGAAGACGAAAGTACAAGAAGGTGCCATTCCAGAAGCGAGAATTGATGAAGAAGGAATACTTCGAGTCCACTCCAGACTTTGTGTTCCTAACGATTCTGATTTAAGTACAAGATCATGATGGAGGCACACAATACACCGTTTGCAATTCATCCCTGGAAGTACCAAAATGTATCGTGATCTTCGACATACATTTTGGTGGAACAATATGAAGAGAGAGATTGCAAAGTTTATTTCAACGTGTTTAACTTGTCAACGTGTAAAGGCGGAGCATCAAGTGCCAAAGGGTCCATTGCAACCACTTGAGATTCCGAAATGGAAGTGGGAACACATTACTATGGATTTCGTCACGGGTCTTCCTACGGTTTCTCAAGGCATCAATGCTATTTGGGTTATTGTTGATAGATTAACCAGTCTGCTCATTTCTTGCCGATACGGGAGACTTATTCCCTTTGAACGTCTTGCTCAAATGTACGTAAATGAGATTGTAAGATTGCATGGCATGCCAAGTATCCATAGTTTCGGATCGTGACCCAAGATTTACTTCAAGATTTTGGGTTAGCTTGCAAAAAGCTATGGGTACGGAGTACGATTCAGTTCAGCATACCATCCTCAAACGGTACGGACAATCAGAGAGGACTATTCAAACTCTTGAAGATTTATTAAGACTCTGTGTCCTAGACTTCAAGGGCATTTGGGATAAATATTTACCATTGGTGGAATTCTCCTACAACAACAGTTATCAGGCAAGCATTGGTGTGGCCCCATTTGAAGCATTGTATGGACGAAGTGTCGCCTCTCCAGTATGTTGGGACGAAGGTGGGTGAAGCAACATTGTTGGGGACCCGAGTTAGTACGTATGACTACAGAGAAGATCCAAACGATTCGACAACGTATACAAATGGCACAAGATCGACAAAAGAGTTATGCGGATCTTCATCGAAAGGACGTAGAATTTAGTGTTGGGGATCATGTATTGTTGCGTGTTGCCCCATGAAGGGAGTTACAAGATTCGGGAAGAGAGGAAAGCTTAATCCACGATTTATTGGTCCGTTTCAAATTCTTGATCGAGTAGGTAATGTAGCCTATAGACTCGCGTTACCTCCAAGTATGTCTCGTGTTCATAATGTTTTTCATATATCGGTGCTTCGTAAATATGTGAAAGACCCGAACCACGTCATTGAGTTAGAACCGGACGAGATAGCCGAAGATTTAACGTATGAGGAGGTACCTGTCAAGATCTGGAATAGGAAGGAGCATGTCCTACGCACGAAGGTAATACCACAAGTTAAAGTTTTGTGGAGGAATATGCTATAGAGGAAATGACCTGGGAGTTGGAAACGGAAATGAAAGCGAGGTATCCTCACCTTTTCGAAACACCAGGTACGTATGTCAATTTCGAGGACGAAATTTCATAAGGAGGGGAGGTTGTAAGACCCCAAATAATTAATAAATGAAATTTAATTTCCTTTAATTATTATTTGAATAGTAAGGGTTGATTTGAATAATGTGGATAGTTATGGGTAAAATACGCAACATTTCAAAATAAGCAAGTGGTTATAAAATATTCATTGTTGTCGGGGAATATTCGTTTGGTCGTGGAATATTCGTACTGTCGGGGAATATTCGTACGACGGCGCAGCCATGTGTGGGCCCTATAACGGAAAGCGATTGGAGGAAGAAAACGACAAATATCATTTGTTTAAAAATAACGGCGTAGTTGTTACCGTTTTACACTGTTGGAATACCCGGTGGTTAAAATACAGTAATACGCGTTGTTGCACAGTAGCACACGGTATTGCACAGTATTTTGAATTATTGATCCTTACGTAAGAAGGCACTACTCAATAATTTCTACAGGGAGTTACTGTTCATTACTTTATTGATTCAATAATTGCTGCGTTGATATTTATATTATTATTGTTTCAATAATGGTACATTGCACAGTATTTTCCATTATTAGATCAATAATTCATATTATTTGAATAATATTATCAGATAACATTATTGGCAAGTCTAGAAAGTTCTGTCAAGGAGAGGTTTGGTCATCTAATTGCGCGCCAGTAAGGAGAAATCCTTATTGGAAAGCCCCCTCTATCCTGGGAACAGCCTGGTTGTCAGTACTGTGATTCTGTAATATTATTTTTAATAATTAATTATTGATTATTATGATAAAGAAAAATATTTATTTATGTGGATATGAATGGAGAAAATTTTTAATGTAACAATGTTGAAAATTAATATTTTATCTTTTTCTGATAAAATAATTCATTTAAATATATTATTTTAATAATATATTAACGGTGATATTTTTATAATGAATGTGGGATATATGAGTATATGAGGAGGTAGAGTATTTTTGTGGCATTAAATGTTTAACACATGTTTTGTTGTGTCGGTGGACAAAATTTTTGACCGAAAATTGAGTATAGACTGTAAAATCGCCCGTTTGTGAATTTCGGTCAATTTCTATTTGGAATTTGGAAAAATTTTCTTCTGCAAAGTTGTAGATAATGGGATTTCCCTATGGAAAAGTCGCGAGTTTGAATTTTTCTGATAACCGAGCTATTTTCTATGAATTGTTGAAGTTTCGGAGAATAAAATGATTTTATTAAATTTAATGGGGGCCCACTTTTTGGTTGGTAAAATAAAACATGGGCTGCTGATATTTTTTTTCCAAAGAGGCATGCTAGACTTTTTCAAAGCATGCGTAGAGAAATTTTTAAGTAAATAATATTATTTTATTATTTAGTCTCCTTTGGCGTTCTAACATTTTTCCTATAAATAGAGGGCTAAGTTAGAATTGAAAATCACACCAGAAACAAAGTTTTCTCTCTTTCTCTCTCTCTATTATCGAGCGTATTCTTGAGAGTATACTTTGAGTGTTGCTATACGGTGCGAGTTTCTGTCAGCACTATACCGAAATTCAGTCAGAAGTACGGTTATTTTGAGGTAAGGGATGTTATTTTCTTCTTAAATGATATTATTTTCTTCAATATCATTATGCCGAAATATTGGTGAACGTTTTTATCAAATTTGGAACTTTTGTGCCGGAGTTACTATTCACGTATACGGTACTATTCACGTATACGGCACTATTCACGAATACGGCACTATTCACAGAAAAAATTATTTTTTTTCTTTTCGTCCAAAATATCTATTGTGGATACTAGCTTTGATTGTATCCATGTTTGATCATTCTTGAATTTACACCACTATGATTATTTTTGAGGTATTTTTGGACATGGATAAAACAAAGTACGAATCCTTAATCCTTAATCCTTGTCATTTGTTTCACTGGATTCGTTTCTTTAAATATATTTCTTTTTATCATCTTCAGTCTTAAAGGAGGTTATTATTGAATATCTTTGGCCTGTAGTGCAAAGATGAATGATTTCTGATGAATATCTTTGGCCCGTAGTGCAAAGATGAACAGGTGTTTAGATGAACATGACCAACAGATGAATATCCTTGGCCTGTAGTGCAAGGATGAATATATGATTCAAGATGTGCATTGATTGATGTTACAGGGATAAAAAAATAATGTTGATGGACTGTTAAATTCATAGATATTAGTAGATTTCATCCTCTACGTAACTCTTCTATGAATTAATATTTTCCGCTGCGAATATTGATTTAAAACTTGTTGTCTATTGTATTCTATCAGATTTTTCCCTGTTGAAGACTAACGATAATTTGTTGTATATTATCTTAGTCATAATATTCTTTACTGAGCTAGTTGAGCTCACCCTTTTCCTTTTTGTTCCATTTTTCTTCTCAGGAGACGAGAATATAGCGGGTACGAGTCGGGGTATGAATTGATGGTCCTTGAGAGAGTTGTTTAGTAGTCCTCACCATTTTTGTAAATAATATATCAATAATTGTATTGAGGACATAGTTGGGTATGTATATTGTCTAGATGACAATGTTTGTATTCAAACTCACAGTTTATGGGTTGTAAAGTTGTGGTTGTTTCTGTACCATGTATTTGGCGACTCAAAATGGGTTGGATGGAATGGACCTATTTTGGGGGCGTCACAATAACAATGTTAGAAATAAATTTTTTTTACCAGTAGTCTTCCTGTCAGCTCTATCATTGCTTCTACATTAGAAACTAAAGCTGAGATCACCTCCTCTTTCCCTGCATCATCAGATGGAATGGGCACACACGTACAATTCCTTGCACCACATCTTCCTCTACCTACAAGAAGAACATTGAAATATCATATGTTCTGTGTTTGGATTTCAGTTAACATACAAATTAGAACACATTCTGCACCACGAACCATTAGTGTTGTAAGTAGTCTAATCTTGTTTGCACAAACATAACAGTATCAGTTAAGGCCAGTAATCAGTCCAGCTTCTAATCACAAAGCGCAACCCTCAGTTGAATTGATGTAATACATTTCAGCAACAATTTTATAAATTATAAACATGCCAGAAGAGGTCGGGATTTGAGTTTTCATGTGGTTTGAGGATAAATCTGATCTATTAACTTCCAATCAACTTAAAAATAGGTTTAAAAGATAACAATGATCGAACTACATCCCAAAATAGAAAACATATTGATAACTGATTACCAACAAGCATAAAAACAGCTAACCACAATTCTGAAGGACTGTCCAACATAACTGGCATCTAGATTCATATTTTATGCTTACATGTCAGAGTTAATGATACCTGCCATAGACTAGACCTGCAACATGTGATATCAATAACAAACACAGAATCAAATAGTTTGTGTAATTGAGTAACAATTAATAGCCTAAACAAAATATGTTAGTAAGTATGACATGGTCAAACAGATTCTTCTTGGAGTGCAGTTACTCCTGTTGAAAATCTAAATCATGCAAGACTCGAGAGAATTAAATGAGATGTTATATAGTAATCAAAAAACTTACTATAGGCCAGTGAGATAGCCAAAAACGTGCATCCGAGCTGTTGGACTATACTTAAAAACATATATAGTCTCAAATAGGCATTTCACAACTTGAGCTTCCATTAACATTAAAAGAAACACAGACTGCCAAACTGTATAGGTATGTGCTGTGTTGTGGAGTGTGATGTATACAAGGAGAATATGTTCGACCCTCCAGTTAAATAGCTGGCAATAGAAGAATAAATCACTGGTTCAGATACATATGGAGCCATTCTATAAGCATAAAACTAAGTCGCAACAATGAGAAGTGTTGTCCACAGAACACCAACCGCGTAATAGTGACAGAAGAATCTCTGTGGAACCGTGAATTTTTACAATGAACAATAACATTATTTTATAACTTAGATAAATAGATTGCTAAAGAACAAACTAAAATAGACTAAATAGACAACATACACAGGCAGAAATGTTAAAAAGAACTCCTAATTAGAAGAATAAACCACTAGTTCATATTCTTTATTTCCAAATCATTTATTGAGCAACTGGGCTAGTTGAGCATCACTATTTTCTTATAAGTTCAATATCATATATGGTACTCAGGTAACAACTCATATAAGAAAATTGAACTGGTTATAAAACACAGCAGCCAAATCAAGTATCAACTATTTTTAAATTGATCATCTTTGAGCTCAATTTCTCATTGTAATTCACTTAATTACTAGATCAATGAATATATTTCAAAAATGAGCATTTTATGGAAATGATTGCAACAGATGACAAACAAAATAATTATTACACAGATTCATCTATGTAAGACTAAAAATTCTCATCACATCAAATTTTTAGGATATCAAGTCTCCAGATTTAAGATTATTCTACTAATTAAAAAACTTTTAATCCAATAGTCATTCCAGAGATGGCCATCCATGATCCATCAACTATAACTATATATAAGAACATAAAAAAATATCTAACACAACCTGTAATTGTCCTATATTATCAAAGAGATGGTCAATATGAAAGAATATCATGGTCAATATTCTCTGGCACTGCCTGCTACCAAGAAGAAAGAATAGCATGAGATCATAAAAGTGTCAGTTCTATACTTGTATCATCTGTGGGCCAAATGCAGGGAAAACAAACAAACAACTTGCTAGAAGACTGATAAAATGCAGCAATAGTACCACTTTGACAACAATATTGACAATATAAATAACTTCTAAAGCGAACCAACAAATGTTGAATTTTGACCCAAACAAAGACCAAATGCATCCAAAAAATCCTCCTACACATTACCATTTGTTGCCACACTAATTTTTCTTTTGTAAAAAATGTATTATCATAAGTTACCAAATGTCTTTAAACATTATTAGCTTAATTCACAGCTTACCAAAAGCATTAAGCTGCTCTCCTTCAATGTATAACGACATTTTGATAAGAGTCCCTCGATAGCAGCCAAAAGTCCATGTCTCACCTTTTTGGCTGGATGAACACAAAGCTATAAAAAATATGAATATTAGCAATTGGAGATTATCAAGCGAGGGGAGGATTTAGTATTGAATTATAAGACTAATAAGAGGAACAATTGTAATGAAAATTATACTCCTTCGTCTAGTGTAAAAATCTTTTTGTGAACTGAAAGTGTATAAATGTATAATACAGATACATAATATAGATTGAGAGATGGGAAGTGAAATTAATAAACCTGAACTCAACATAACGGTGGAAGGAGTCAAGAGCCCAACCCTTATTCCGGTCAGCAGCCATCACCAAGAACGAAATCAAACAGAAGGCAAATCCAAAAACCCTAAACCCTAACGCCGCCTTCTTCACCGCTCTTTCACTTCTCGTTCTCCCGATAGTCGAAGAAAGCGACCTCAGTGGCCTCGTCCCAGTAGTACTTACTCCTCCGCCCCGACCTTCCACCGCACCGCTGAAGTTGTCTCCGGTAGCATGAACCAATAGATTCACCACCGCCACTAATTCAACCGGAGGAAGAGAAGGAACGAAAAACTCACTTGGAGAAGGAACGAAAAACTCACTTGGAGAAGGAAACTGAAGCTCTGCAAACTGACGAGCACAAAGATAAAAGAACGAAACTAACGAGCTTGGAGAGAAAAAGATTATGTCTTTTAATTATAAAGTGTTCAGTAGCTCCGTGTTTTATATGATAGACAACGTTTTTTTTTAAAAAAGTTATCTAATTAAAACCAAAAAAATATCTTTTAAATAGATAACGTTTTTGCATATATATCTACAACATTTTTTCTAAAAACGTTGTAAAAAAAAAAACCACAACGTTTTTATAAAAAACGTTGTCTATTAAGCGTTGTCTATTAGGTACTTTGTACTGGTGTAAGTAGATAAGTATAGTATTGAATATTCAGGCTTTGATGTGATTTCTTGTTATGAATTGAATCTTTTCCTGTTTGAAATTGGTATAATTAAGGTTAGCACGTTAATAACAGATATTTAACTGATTAAGTTTAAATTGATACATAATGGATTTTTTTTAAGGATAATACTAGTGTGAAGGAATGAAAGACATGAATAGGCGGAGATGGCAAAATTTTGATAAAAACTTAAGTTTGGGGGGAAATTTTTGGGTATATAAGCTTTTAAAAAAATCATGTTGAGTCTTGTGGTGGGTTGAGGAGAAACACTCCCCATAAACACAAGCGTGAGATGAAGCGTAAAACGCACTCACCAACCATCTATCAAAAAAAAAGAGAAAAGAAAAAAAAATTACCGTGGCTAGTTTTGTTTTGGGGCCTTTGTTACTTGAGTAAGTACGCCCGAAGGGGTATCTTAAAACCTAGCGCCCTAAGGTCTTATATGGTCTGGAGTCGTTGGTCGAAAGCTCGCTAAGGGGTGACACTGTTAGCCTAATGGAATGAGACATTGCACATTCATGGTTAAAAAAAACAATAAAACGGGAAAAGAGCAAAAAGCCTTCGTAATGAAAAGTAAAGCATAAGTATCCCAGATTGGACTCTTGAACTTGGTGAATGTTTGACTTTAGTTGGATCTAGCTTGTTCGTGAATTTTGTGAGTTTTCACTGTATGATGCCTTCGAAGATATCTATTATGTCTTAAATTTGATTTTATATCAATTAACATTGTTGTGGAGCACACACGCACTATATCAGTGATAACAGTCTAAGATTTGATGATTGATTGGGAAATTACTGATTTGTTTTAATATAATGTATTATCATGTTTACTTGATTTCTCTAAGGTCGGTTGAATAGACTTGTTTCTGTCATTACTGTTGGATTCGTAGGCATATAGATTAGTTTCATTACATTACATTGTATAACATTTTTGTGTTTTGCTTGAGGACAAGCAAAGGTTTAAGTTTGGGGGTATTTGATGAGTGAGTTTTATACACATGAACTGGATACATTCGGGCTTAATTTATTGTTGTTCTCAAGTCTTTTAGGATGTTTTTATGTGTTTGTGTCTATTCAAGCATGTTTTATATTGTTTTGTAGGATTTGGGACAAAAGTTACATGGATCGACGTTCGGGGTGGCTAGATTCGCGTTTTTGACTTGTTATTTACACAATAGTCACTTCAGAGCCAATTTGACTATAGCTCCGGACATTATTTCGAAAAACTTCAAGAATGAAAGTTGTAGATCTACTTCTCCTCTTTCCAGAACATCTTGAGTCATCTAAATCGGAGTTTGGACGAAGAAGTTATGGCCATTTTCCCAAAGGACGCCGGAGCAGAAAATATCACATTTTTGGGCCAGCGCTGGGGCGCTATTTCTAGTGTATTTGGCAGTGCCGGGGCGCTAGGGGGCAGAATCCCAGCGCCGTGCCCAGTGCTGGGGCGCTGGGGAAGGGTCTAGTGATGGCCTGGACGCGTTTTGGGAGAATTTTGACACCTTTTTGACTCCAAATAGGATTGGGTTTGTTCCTAAGCTAAAAATTAGACTTGTAACCTATAAATACATGATGTAAGGCATAAATAAGAGGAGATTACATAGCTTAAATTAGAGATACACTCCATTAGATTAGAACATAACTCTAGTTCTTATTAGTTTTGGAGATTGAAGCAACTTGGAGACCATTGAAGATCAAGAGCAAGAGTAAGAGGGGAGCATCAGATTTGCTGACAACAGATTCTATTCTCTTCTCTCATCTTACTTTTATCTTTTAATGTATATTCAATTGTGGATTCTTGGTTTTAATTCATTAATTATGAACTAACTTTTTTTATTAAGATTTCAATTGAACTTTTTATGGCTATGAATTAGTTATTCATTATATTCCAATTATTTATGTTAAAGTGAGTTGTTTATCTTGTCTTGTGCATATTGCTTAATTATTTGATCAGTAATTACTTTGTTACTCTAGAAGGAATTTGAAGAGGAATTCTAGGGTTAGAACTGGGCATGATATCATGTGACTTAGTTATTTGCAAAGTGAATAATTGGGTTTGTGAATTGAATGGAAATATCTGTTCACCGCATGTAACACATAAGGAATTGTGATTAGAAAGGGTTTAATTCAATTGTTTTGCATAGGAATATAACAAGATTAATCTGGATTAAATAGAAGGTAATTGATCACTTGGAAAAGGACTTTTGGCATTTGAGAATTTCTTTTAACAATTCAGTAGACATAATATTTGGGATAATTGAATAATTAATTTATAATTCATAATTGGGGATATTGAAGTCTTAATCTTTATTTATTTGAATTCATTCGTTAAAATCTTAGTTTTAATTAGTTAATTTAGTTTTCTTAATTAGAAAAAACACAATTTGAGATTGTTTAAATAAAATTAGTTTGGTTAAGAATTAGTACTTGGTGATTTTTATTAAATAATTCCTCGTGGGAACGATACTCTACTTTCACTTTATTACTTGTTGACCGTGTATACTTGCACGTATTCATTGATTGCGAAATCGATCAATAGTATTTGGCTCATGCTGTGTTTTTCTAATGGTAGGTAATCAAGGGAATGAAGGGCAAGTGTGACGAGAGCTCCCTTTTATCCAAAAGATTTAGATATATTATGTTTAGGGTGTGATACATTAGTTTGTTCGGAATGGTAATAATTATTTTATTTTGTGGGTTGAGACAGTTTGATATTTATTATGGTAGACTTGTGGTATTTATAAGATATTAAAACTATTATTTTGTGGCTTTGAGCCTTGCTATTAAGTTCATTAGTTTTGTTGTATTTTGAGTAACCTCTCTTTCTATTTTGAAAATGGGTTGTTACAATATGGCTCACTGATAGGTAGCTCCGGCATTGATGAGGCCAAATGACAATCGTCTATAGCAAAAGGTTCCCCAAGGAGTGATGAATGCAGTTTTCTCACGATCCTTTTCAACAACCATAATTTGATGGTACCCCGCAAAGCATTCCGCGAAGGAGTACATGTTATACTGATTTGTATTGTAATGAGTATGTGGATGAATGGGACGGAAAAGCTATCTTTGAGACAAGCTTTGTTCAGATCACTGTAATCCACGCAAACTCGCACCTCTCCTCCGGGTTTCGGCACGGGGACTATGTTGGATAGCCATTCAGGGTATGTTGATACCATGATGATGCCGGCTTGAAATTATTTCATAATTTCTTCTTTAACTTTTAACCTCCACTCAGGTTTTAATCTCCTGAGCTCCTGCTTGACTGGCTTAAATCCTCCTTTGATGGGAAGGCGATGAATGACAATGTCAGCGGATAAACCGATCATGTCTTCGTGAGACCATGCAAACACATCCTGGAATAAGGTCAATAGAGTAACCATGTCATTCCTTTCGTTTGGAGTGAGGTCCGTACCAATCTAGATTTGTTTGGGGTTTTCTAAAGTTCGGAGGTTAAAAAAAGTTGTTTGATTAAGATTTGGCTTGGGTTTGTCTTTGACCCATTCTTTGGTCTCCTGAAGTATCTCATAATCCTCTTGTATTTCCATCAAGTCTGAGTCCAACTTTACATCAAAGTTACAGTCCTTGTGGAGAATAGGTACCTCATCAGCAAGTTTAGGCACATCTAACTTTAGAGTCCTGAAACAAAATGCTTTCACTTAATATATGAAAATGTTCAATCATACAAAGTGTTAGCATGTAATGACAAAAATAACTGCTAATACTGTATAGAAAAAAGTAAGCAGGTATTGCTATCTATAAGGCAGAGAGATTTTCTTCCCTTTTTACCCTCGTCGGCAAATGCAAGGAGTGCTGCTCCAATTGCCAAGGGTGAAGTCCTGGTGGACGGCTATGATGAAGGGGCTATTATCGTCCTCCTTTTCCCGAATGATGACCGTGATGACTGGACAATCATCGTCTGGGGTATCTCTGTTTGTATTGTCCGTGTGGACTATGATACGTATGTTTGATAAGCGCCTAACAATGTCCTACTTACGCCTTCGGTCCTTTTCTTCCGCCTCTGGATCCAGTATCAAGACTTCTTTTCCTTTGATCGGTATCAGCTTAGGGAATAACATAGTCATCACATGGGCAGGAACCCTTACTGAGGTCTATATAGATCCATCTCTTGTAGGCAATTGCCTTGAAGGTGAAGGAACCGGTGTATGCTCTTCTTTAAGAGGGATGATTTCAGGGGTTTTGTTGGTTTTGTCCAACAGAGATTCAGGTACAAGAATTTCTTTGTCCGATCCCTGAGTTCCTCCCTGTGCAGAGGATTCTATATGTATGGCCATTTGTGGACCCTGAGTGGATTTGTGCAGCTCTTTAGGCAGAACAACCAACTCTGTAATTTGGTTGCTTAGTCCTTTGAACTCCTAGCGAGAGACATAAGTAGAACTAGGCTGGCCAGATGAAGCCATGCTTGGCTGTAGGCTCGTTGTCTTTTTAGATTTCGAATAGGATACTGGACCAATTATATCCCTACAAAAAGACTTATGTAGTTTAGTCTTAGTGAATGTAGCAATATTATGTAATGTGTCCATTTAGGAGTATTGTCCTGCAAAACGGATGTCAGTTGACAAGATAACATGTCAGGTTTTGATATAAAGGGAAGGCATGTGCACATATTCCTTCATATTTTCCATTACATTAAGATTTACATGGAAAAGAAATTACAAGTAATTGAAATGTAAAAGTATGAAGAGACTTTCCTTCGCGTTTGGTGTATCAGAGGTTGACCTATCTTAGGCTACTCTCGCGGCTTTTCGGCATGAAGGTTCCAAAATCATCACAATTTACTTGACGAGAAATTAATCCGGTCTTTCAACTGGAGCGAATTTGGGTGGTGCCTTTCCTGAGCCTCGTTGGAATTAGTCTTCCTACGAGTCTAGTAATCAAACACCGACAGGATAGCCTCCTGGTTGAGGAACCACACAACATACATTCACATTCAACGTGTCTCACCGTTTATGAAAATGATGACATGTGCGAAGCACTAATATCACAAGCAGATATAGTGTAAAGCATTAAGTGCAGTAAATATATGCATTCGTACACATTCATCATAAATGTAAATGTAACATCCACACACAAGCATATAACAGTTTTGAAAAGATTGTAACAGCGGCTTAAGCCCTCTTACTGGTGTCCCCAGCAGAGTTGCCACCTGTCGACGTCGAGATTTTTATTTGTCCTTTTTCATTTCTTGTTCTTTGGTGTTCTCGTGTTAGGTGAGATTTGTTTGAAAAAACAAGTGAAAAAGGTCCGACATGTATTATGTCGACGATGGACTGTTAAGAGTCGCCAGTTGGTTTTTTATATGGTTGTACCAACACAACTGAGAAAAGGTTTGCACATTGACCCAGTGATGTGGCACTACTAAACGGGTCGGTGAAACCGAGATTCATTAGGGTCCGGGGACTTGATTATGCGGAGGGAAGGTGTTAGGCACCCCCCGATATCCGTGTTACCACGGTGACCGCCACTTTTCAAGAAACTGTTATATGAATGTGTGTGTGTGGGTGAGTGGGTGGGTCAATGTGCTGTTATTTGGAAGTAGTGCAAGGCCTCGTTCGCACCTATATACACAAGGTTTGAGTTTGTGTAAAAATTTAGTTTTATACAAGATATGGCGGTGATTTTTTATAAAAGAGGTTTTTCAAACCCTTGTGCTCAATAGTAATTGAGACCTTTTACACTCCCATTTTTATCAAGTGTCCGGCTGGATTGCTTTTAATTTTCGAGATGTAAAACATCTTTGAGAAAATAATGTACAAAGCAGTGCCGAACTCCTCATGGGCATGAAAACCATCTGAGGAAATCCAAACACCGTGAATAAATTTACAAGCTGCTTACAACTAAATATATATATATATAAATGATCAGCCACCACAAAGCACCTCCACGGGGGATCAGAAATGTAAATAAAGGTGTAAAAGCAATCAACCGCCATGAAGTAAACTCTAGGCCGGACGAAAAGTAAAGAAAGCTGTAAAGACGGTCAACCACTACGAAGTAAACTCCAGGCAGGACTAAACGGAAATATATATATATATAATATATATATATATATATATATATATATATATATATAAGCGGTAAACGCACCAGATGTAAAATTCAGGCTCATCGAACAAAGTCCGATAATAGTTGATATATTTATATATATATATATATATATATATATATATATATATATATATATATATATATATATATATATATATATATATATTAAAGCAGTAATCACTCCGGATGCAAAATCCAGGCTCATCGAACAAAGTTCGACACACAGTTCATATAAATAAGTATATATTATACGAAAGCAAATAAACGCTCCAGACCGAAGTCTAGGCTCAATTGAGGCATAACTCGATAATGTTAGTCCATATATAAAAATATATATATAAGTGTATATATATATATATATATATATATATATATATATATATATATATATATATATATATATATATATATATATGTACAAACTGAAATGAAAACACGGACCAAAGTCCGGGCATACACCCGCAACACGACTCTCAATGTGAAGAATGGTGTGTGCAAAGATGAAGAGAAAGGAGTGTGTGAGAAGACTTATAGTGGACTGCCAAGGAAGACTTCTATATCTTTAAATGGATGAACACTCGGCTCCTGCCGGTACAAATAGAAACTATATGTGAGCTCACAAGTGTTTAAAATGAGAAAGCACTCAGTTTAGGGTGAGTACAGAGCAAATTTGACAGGGCTTCCTCGCCTTTTCTTTTTCAAATAAGGCCTCCCCAAGACGTTTATATATATAGAGGGGTTCCGCAGGCCTACCTGCAGCTGCCCGGGATGCTCAGGACAATGTGGGTCCCGCCGTGTTGAAGTACATACACTTGAACAACGTGTTGTTCGCTCGAACCTTCATAACTTTCAATTCGGGAGTCCGACGGAAGCGTGCCATACCATTCCACAAAGCTCTTTCTGAGAGCTACACAATGACATAGGATTTGCCCATTTTTTGATTCCAAGAAGATGGGTCCATGACCAAAATAGCATTTCCGGGTTTTCGTCAGGCAATCCGGTGAGCTGTTTTGCATAGTTTGCGCTTTGAAGTTAAGATATGGTTCTTGTTGGACTTATTTTGAAGAAATTTGGGTTGAAATAAGTGTATTTGATTTGAAGTGAAGTTGAGTTAGAAAAATTAACATTTTGCCCCTCTTAGGGTTATATCCGGTGTTCGCGTAGTTGTAGCAGTCTTTTCTCAGGGTTATCTCTGAGGTTGGCTTGACCTCCCAGGGCTAACCCTGGGCATTAGACTTGATCTTCCAGGGTTATCTTCGGGGTTGGGACCGACTCTTCCGGGGTTATCTCCGGGGTTGGGACCGACTCTCCCGGGGTTATCTCTGGGATTGGAAATTGGATATCCCAGGGCTACCACTGGGTTGAAATTGATGTTGTGGTCCTCCAGGGTTATCTCTGGAGTGTAAAAAGATGTTTTTATCCTCCTACATATTTAGTAACAGGGAAACGAAATTTTGATTGTCTACACAAGTGATGAATCGCCAATCCATCGGTGTCATCATCACCTCACAATCCAACAAATGGAGAGACTGAGTTTGGTGAAACCAACGCTCAGATAAATCCCTAAGATAACCCCAGGGACAATGACGGGGGTGGATGGAAAAGAAAGCCTCGAAGCCCTAGGCATGAATAATCTCTTGATACTCTAGATGAAGAGTCTGGTACAGAGAATGTATGCTGAACCAGTTCCCTCTGGGTTGCGTAAACCCGAGAACCTGCATCACAATGCAAATCAAAATCAAAACCCTTGCCCACACTAATGGGAAAAGGAAGATCAACATGACTTTTACCTCGTTCGCATGAAGATAGATCGAGGGGTGACAACTTATATCATCTAGAAGCTCTGGAATCATCACATTTATAGCTGGAAGCTCCCTGCTGGGAATGGAAGAAGAAGGAGTAGGATCGGCAACGGGTACATCCTTCTCTTCATCCTCAACATTCGATCTCTCAACCCGGATAGGACGAATCACTGACTCAGTCAACTGATGAGGCTGTCAGGCTGGGCGAGGCCGAGGCACATCTGAAGCTCCCATCCTCGCACCTAAAGAGGTCCTGCGGGAGCTACTAGGCTGGTCTGGATCCATATATCTGGACAAAAATATCTAAATCACCTTAGAAGGGGTGTGGTTAATTCTAACTTGGAGCTCATTAAATGCAGTTCAAAGCTATATGCATGCATGCATTACTTTAGCATACGTCAAAAGTAGAGTTAAAAATGCATGATCATTCAATGCCTAGACTCGTGAAAATATTTCGCCAGAGTCTCCTTTCTAAAAAAGACTATCCACATGCATTATTTAGGCATGATTAGGTGGCCATTCAGTAGCACACCAACTCAAAGTCATAAACATCTTATATGTATGAAAAACATTAAAGTTATAATCCATAAAGGTAGCTTAATTATCATGATTACTTTGCTTCAAAACCTTTGCTCATTTGTCCTCAAATAGGATAAAAAAAATAACAGAAAAAGGTTACAAATTGACTATTTTAATAGTCAAATTTTTTCACATCAATACGTTTACCATGGTAAAATACTAACATTTACTGCATTAAATAATTCTTATCAAGTCATATGAGCATGCATATTCACTACTATTTATTCTGGGCATTCTGTATGATATCTAACTTTCCAACAGTCAAAACTTGAAAAGAAAACATGTAAACGTTACCAGGATAGTGCATAACGATTGTACACTGACATATTTTATAGAAATCAGACTGAACTCAGTTGATCTGAAGATGAAATCTCAGATTTTCTGTGCGGCTTCAACTTGAAAATGACTTGTGAAAGGGAAAGGCAAGTGAGATATATCCCACGAGTGGCCACGGGTCAACTTGCGGCAGCCGCGGGTCTACCTGCGGCTACCCTGGGTGGTCCCCATCCCTCCGGCTCCATCAAATTTGAGTTGCAAAGGAGGTCCCATAAGTTGAAAAGTCAAATCAGGAAAAAGATGCTACATGATTAAGAGGAAAAGCCTAAAATCTTGATTTCAAAGACCAAATTGCGGGTCTACATATCAATCATTGGTATCCATCCAAATATAGGGTTCACAAATCTGATGACCAAAGCTATTGAAAGCTACCCTTATCAACGCATCGCGAAGGTCCGATGCCATCAACTTGGGGTTGTAATTGTAATCAAAAGCATTTATCTCATCCAAAATCCATCCCCAACTGAGATTTCAGACATCCTAAGCCGTTGAAAGCTATTTCAACAAAGATCAGGCAGCCCTGATATCACCAGCCATTGGCAATAACTCCAGCGAAGCATCGAAGGTGGTCCGATGATGCAAGCCATTAAAAGTTATTTCAACGAGGGTCAGGTAACTCTGACATTACCAGCTGTTGGAAGTAACTCCAACGAAGCGTCAGAGAAAACTGATGATACAAACCACAAAAAACCATCCTCATCGGGGATGACCGATGATGGAATTTGTTATACAGATCCCCAATAATCAAAACGCAATCCCCAAGAGTCACTCGCGAGATAGAAGAACGTCTTCGGTGGAAAGCCTTTCTAAAAGAGTAAGGACAATATTGGTGATAGCCCCATTGTCAACATTCGGTGGTCTCTAGCATTGGAAAAGCTCCATTTGCAAGATTTCAAAGACATCTTTGTGAACTCTTAGTAAATCAGGCTCAGATATCACTGATGGGCATTTTAAATCGCTGGCGATAACCCCAACGTGGCATTAGGAGATTCTTGTGAACCTTGGAAACTACCGGATGAGTAGACATCCAAGCAGTTAAACATGGTCATCATTGACAAATCCATCCCACAACAGAAGCGGTGGGAGCATGCAGTTATCACATCCTGTTGGAAACCATTCCAACAAACAACACTCAGCACAACATTGCATCATGATGCATTACATTTGCATCATGCTTATCTTGTCACATTTTCAAGTGTCTAGTGATCTTTATCCTATCCATGCCATTACATTTCGTGAATATGATAAAGAGGGGGAATCTGTAGACACTCAAAATTTTGCGTTCCTGTTACTAACCCTACAAGAGGGCAGAATTGTCTTCCAGAGATAACCCTGGAAGTCATATAAGTTTTAACCCAAGAGACAACCCCGGGAAGTCCAATTTTCAATCTCGGAGATAACCCCGGCAGACTCAGTTTCAATCCTGGGATAACCCCGGGAGATCCAGTTCCAACCTCAGAGACAACCCCGAGGGATGTAATCCTAGTTCCCGAGATAACCCCAAAGAAGTCAGTTTCAACCCCGGAGACAACCTCGGGATACTCAGTTTAACCCCAGAGATAACCCTGGGAGGTCAAGCTAACCTCAGAGATAACTCTAAGGACATTCAGCATCCACAGCCCAATCTCAAAGTTAACCCTGAAAAATGACTGTTACATCTACGCCAAAGCCGGAGATAACCCCGACAAAATCGTCATTTTTCCACCTCAACATTACATTCACGTCATCTCAACATAATTCAATTTATACTGCATATCAAGGTGTCACACAAGAACCATAGCTCAAATCCCGAGTAAAAACTGCACAAGACAGTACAATGGATAGACTTTGAAGACTTGGAACTGATCATGGACCCATTTTCCCGGCTTTTTACAACCTCTAATCCAACATCATTGTGTAGCTCTCGACAACCACATTCCAAAAAGTTACAACACTCCTTTATCGGATACCCAAATTGAAAGTTATGAAGGTTCGGGCAGATAACGCGTAGCCCAAGTGCACGTACTTCGAGATGACATGACCAGCATGACCTTGGGCAGCCTGGGCAGTCGTACGTAGACCCGTGGCTGCTGTGGGTTGACCCACGACCATCTAGTCTTTAAATATGAGCTCTTGACAGCTCATTTGAAAAAAATGAAAAAAGAGAGAAAACTCTATCCATTTCAGCCTATAAACCTTGCTAGAATGCTCTAAACTGAGTGATTCTTCTTTCTAAACACTTGTAAGCTCGTGTTTTGTAACATACTAAAGTTTAAACGATGGTAACCGAGTTTTCAGGCATCAAAAGCTATCTGAAGTCTAATTGACAGCCCACTTTAAGATATTTCAGATTTTTAAGCTTTCTACTACTTATATATATTTATATCTACTAACGTTGAGAGTCGCGTCGCGTGGGTGTGCCCGGATCATCGATCTGTGGCTTTTTATTGCCTATATATATATATATATCATCAAACTCGACTTCGATTGAACCTGGATAGAATATCCAGAGCGTTTAAGGCTTATACACACACACATACATATATATATATATATATATATATTTACATTTCAAAGTTTCTGCTTAGAGTTCACTTCGTGACAATTTATCGTCCATATATATATATATATATATATATATATATATATATATATATATATATACACCGCTTTTATATAAATATCTGCTTTAATGGCTTTTATATTGTAGATATTTAATCTTTCAGCCTGCGGGCTAGATTTGCCTAAATCTGGCAATTTCTAACTTTGATCGGTTCAAAAGTTGCCAAACTGGAACCGTTGAAGCTAGAATGGTTTAGATTTATTCAAATTTAGTTCTTTTTCTAGCTTTTGTACATATCACTCTTTCATGTGAGCCTAGGAATCATGTGATCACAGATTTAACTTCTGAATCTAGATTTGGTTCCCGTGATGGACATTTTACAGCTGCAACCAACTTGTAAATTATATACGATGTCTGGATATTCTTAGATGGCTCTCATGCCCACAAGGAGTTTGGCACTGCTATGTATTTTATTTTCTCGAAGATGCTTCGCATCTCGAAAACAAAAATAATCAATCCGAACACATAATAAAAAGGAAGTATCAAAGGCATCAACTACTATTGAGCATAAGGGTTTGAAAACCTGTTTTCCAAAACTTCACTGCTATATCTTGTTAAAATTGAACTTTTATACAAAATTCAAACCCTTAGTATATATGTGCAAATGAGGCATAGCACTACTTGCAGGCAATTGCACATAGGCCTCCGCTTAATCAAGCCCCCGGACCTAACGAATCTGAGTTTCCCAGACCAGTTAAACTGTGTCAAATCATTGGGTCTTTGTGCATACCCTTTCTCTGTTGAGTTGGTGCAACCATTTAAAATTACCAATTGGCAACTCTAACACTCAAATCATCGCCATATAAATGTCGGACCTTTTCAAATTTATTTTTTCAAACAAATCACACCTAAAATGATAACACCAAAAGACAAGAATAGAAAGGGACAAATAAAAATCTTGACATCGACAAGATATAGATCTTGTTCCCATGATGGACCCTTTTCAGTTGTACAGCTAGGTTGCAAATCATATTTGTGGTGTTCGGGTCACTTCGATGACTTTCATGCCCATAAGGAGCTCGACACTTGTATGTATATTATTGTGTCAAAGATGCTTTGCATCTCAAGAATAAAATCAAAACAAGTCGAATACAGAATAAAATGAAAGTATCAGAGGCCTCATTTACTATGTGAGCATAAGGGTTTGAAAACCTGTTTTTAAAACATCATTTCTATATATTTTTCTTAAAATTGGATTTTTCTACAAATCAAACCCTTTTTATATAGGTCAAATGAGGCATAACACTACTTCTAAATAATGCACTTAAGCCCAATTAACTCCGCACACACTTCAAATAATTAAGGAATTGAAAAGATGCGGTAACCGTGTTTTCACTGAAGTCGAGGGGTGTGACGCCCCCAAAATAGGTATACATCACCCATTCTGAGTTGTCAATACATGGTACAGAAACAACTATAACTTTATTATTACAATAGTAAAACTGTGAGTTTGAATACAAATATTATCTTCTAGACAATATCTATATCCAAATAAATCCTCATCATATTTATTGATACATTATTTTACAAAAATGGTGAGGACTACTAAACAACTCTCTCTATCACCATCATTCCATACCCCGACTCGTACTCGCTACATTCTCGCCTCCTGAGAAGAAAAATGGAACAAAAAAAAGGGTGAGCTCAACTAGCCCAGTAAAGAATATTATGACTAAGATAATATACAACAAATTATCGTTAGTCTTCAACAGGGAAAATCTAATAGAATACAATAGACAACAAGTTTTAAATCAATATTCGCAGCGGAAATAATAATTCATTAGAAGAGTTAAGTAGAGAATGCAAACTACTATCTTCTATATATGAATTTAAAGTTCATCGTCTATCTTTTATCCCTATAACATCAATCAATATATATCTGGAATCAAATATTCATCTTTGCACTACAGGCCAAAGATATTCATCAGTTGGTCATGTTCATCTAAACACATGTTCATCTTTGCACTACGGGCCAAAGATATTCATCAGAAATCATTCATCTTTGCACTACAGGCCAAAGATATTCAATAATATCATCATTTAAGACTGAAGATGATGAAAAATATTTTTAAAGAAACGAATCCAGTGAAACAAAATGACAAGGATTAAGGATTCATACTTTGTTTTATCCATGTCCAAAAATACCTCAAAAATAATCATAGTGGTGTAAAATTCAAGAATGATCAAAACATGGATACAATCAAAGCTAGTATCCACAATAGATATTTTAGACGAAAAGGAAAAATTTTCATTTTTCGATGAATAGTGTCGTATACGTGAATAGTAACTCCGACACCAAAAGTTCTAAATTTGATAAAAACTTCAGATCAATATTTCAGCATAATGATATTGAAGAAATAATATCATTACAATAAAATAATATCACTTACCTCAGAAAGCTAGTACTTCTAACTGGAATACTGGATATAGGCTATAACTTGAACTTGCACCATATAGCAATACTCAAAGTATACTCAAAATACTCACAAGAATACGCTCGATAATATAGAGAGAGAAAACTTCAATTTCTGGTGTGATTTTCAATTCTAACCTAAGCACCCTATTTATAGGAAAATGCTTAGAACACCAAAGTAGAAATTTAATAATTTAATATTATAATTTTTCCACAACTTCATACGCACACTAACAATCTGAATTCAGCCTCCTAATCGCATGTTAAATGAGTTTCAAAAATGAAAAAAAAAAGTTTTTGTAATTAAAAATATTTTGAACTTCCAAAAATCAATTATTTCGGAACTTTGGAACTTAAATAATTCATAATAAATAGCTCTTTTGTCAGAAAATTCGAATCTCGCGCATTTTTATAGGAAATTAAATTCTCTACAACTTTGCAGAAGAAAGTTTTTCCAAATTCCAAACAGAAATTGACCGAAATTCACAAACGGGCGATTTTACAAGCTATAATCAAATTTTAGTAAAGAAATGGGGTCCACCAACACATAAAACATGCTATTAATATTTTTGGTAACAAAAATATTCCTCCTCAATATATACTCATATATCTCACATTCATCATAAAAATATCATCATTATTATATTATTAAAATATAATAATATATTTAAATGAATTATTTTATCAGAAAAAGATTAAATTTCAATTTTCAACAATTGTCACATTAAAAATTTTCTCCATCTATATCCACATAAAATCAATATTTTCCTCATCATATGAATCATTAATTAATTATTCATAAATAATATTACAGAATTACAATATTGACAACCAGGCAGTTCCCAAGAAAGAGGGGGCTTTCCAATAAGAATTTCTCCTTACTGGCGCGCAATTAGGTGACCAAACCTCTCCTTAGACAGAACTTTCTAGACATTGCCAATAATGTTATCTAATAATATTATTCAGATAATATGAATTATTGCTTCGATAATGAAAAATACTGTGTAATGACAATTATTGAAACAACAGCAATATAAAATATCAACGCAGCAATTATTAAATCAATAAAATAAAATACTGAACAGTAACTACTGTAACCATTATTGAGTAGTGCCTTCTTATGTAAGAATCAATAATTAGTGCAATACCGTGTGCTACTGTGTTTTAACCACCGAGTATTTTAACAGTATTAACGGTAATAACTACGCCGTTATTTTTAAACAACTTATATTTGTCATTTTCTTCATCCAATCGTTTTCCGTTATGGGGCCCACAAAAGACTGCATCATCGTACGAATATTCCCCGACAGCAAGAATATTCCACGACCAAACGAATATTCCCCGACAACAATGAATATTTTATAACCACTTGCTTATTTTGAAATATTTGAGTATTTTGTCCATAACTATCCACATTAATCAAATCAACCCTTACTATTCAAAATAATAATTAGAGGAAATTAAATTTCATTTATTAATTATTTGGGGTCTTACAACCTCCCCTTCTTATGAATTTTCGTCCTCGAAATTGACGTATGTACCTGGTGTTTCAAAAAGATGAGGAAACCTCGCTTTCATTTCTGTTTCTAATTCCAAGGTCATTTCCTCTATAGCATGATTCCTCCACAAAACTTTAACTTGTGGTATGACCTTTGTGCGTAGGACATGCTCCTTCCTATCCAAAATCTTGACAGGTACCTCTTCGTACGTTAAGTCTTCGGCTATCTCGTCTGGTTCTAACTCTATAATGTGGTTCGGGTCTTTCATATATTTACGAAGTACAGATATATGAAACACATTATGAACACGAGACATACTCGGAGGTAACGCGAGTCTATAGGCTACATTTCCTACTCGGTCAAGAATCTGAAATGGACCAATATATCGTGGATTGATCTTTCCTCGTTTCCCAAATCTTGTAACTCCCTTCCATGGAGCTACACGCAACAATACGTGATCCCCAATACTAAATTCCACGTCTTTTCGATGAAGATCTGCATAACTCTTTTGTCGATCCTGTGCCGTTTGTATACGTTGTCGAATCATTTGGATTTTTTTCGTAGTCAAACGTACCAACTCGGGTCCCAACAATGTTGCTTCACCCACCTCGTCCCAACATACTGGAGAGCAACATTTTCGTCCATATAATGCTTCGAATGGAGCCACACTTATACTTGCCTGATAACTATTGTTGTAGGAGAATTCCACCAATGGTAAATACTTATCCCAATTGCCCTTGAAGTCTAGGACACAGAGTCTTAATAAATCTTCAAGAGTTTGAATAGTCCTCTCTGATTGTCCATCCGTTTGAGGATGGTATGCCGAACTGAATCGTAAATCCGTGCCCATAGCTTTTTGCAAGCTAACCCAAAATCTTGAAGTGAATCTTGGGTCACGATCCGAAACTATGGATACTGGCATGCCATGCAACCTCACAATCTCATTTACATATATACTAGCAAGACGTTCAAGGGAATAAGTCTCCCGTATCGGCAAGAAATGAGCAGACTTGGTTAGTCTATCAACAATAACCCAAATGGCATTGATGCCTTGAGAAACCGTAGGAAGGCCCGTAACAAAATCCATGGTAATGTGTTCCCACTTCCATTTCAGTATCTCAAGTTGTTGCAACGGACCCTTAGGTACTAGATGTTCCGCCTTTACACGTTGACAAGTTAAACACATCGAGATAAACTTTGCAATCTCTCTCTTCATATTGTTCCACCAAAATGTATGTCGAAGATCACGATACATTTTAGTACTTCCAATATGGATTGCAAATGGTGTATTGTGTGCCTCCATCATAATTTTATACTTCAAATCAGAGTCGTTAGGAACACAAAGTCTAGAGTGGACTCGAAGTATTCCTTCTTCATCAATTCTCGCTTCCGGAATAGCACCTTCTTGTATTTTCTTCTTCATACGCATCAGCTCCGGGTCGGTGGCTTGAGCAACCTTAACTTTTTCTATTAAAGTTGGCTCTATGCGTATACTTGACATCATCGCACTCATTCATGCATATGATCTTCTACTCAACGCGTCAGCTACCACGTTCGTTTTTCCAGGATGGTATTGAATAGTGTGGTCGTAATCTTTCAACAGCTCTAGCCACGTCATTGCCGCATGTTGAGTTCCTTTTGCGTGAAGAAATATTTGAGGCTTTTATGGTCTGAATATATCTCCACTTTCTCCCCATATAGATAGTGCCTCCAGATCTTTAGCGTGAAAACGACTGCTGCCAACTCTAGATCATGAGTAGGATAATTCCTCTCATACTCTTTAAGTTGTCACGAGGCATAGGCTATGACTTTCCCACGTTGCATGAGAACACATCCTAACCCTTTGCCTGAAGCATCGTTGTAGATAATAAATCCATCCGTGCCAGATGGTATTGTTAGAACAGGTGCCGAAATGAGTCTCCTCTTGAGCTCTTGGAAACTCTTCTCGCACTCCTCACTCCATGCGAATTTATATCTTTCCGAGTCAGCTGAGTTAATGGAGTAGCGATTCGAGGAAAATCCTTCCACGAATCTCCGATAATAACCAGCTAAGCCCAGAAAGCTACGTACTTCGGTCACCGACTTCGGTTGCTCCCAACTTTGTATTGCTTCAATCTTCATCAGGTCCACGGATACTCCATGTTTTGACACCACGTGCCCAAGAAATGCTACTTCCTCAAGCCAGAACTCGCATTTCTTCAATTTGGCATATAGTTTGTTTTCACGAAGCCTTTGGAGTACCAGCTTCAAATGGTTCTCATGATCTTCACGACTTTTGGAATATATGAGGATGTCATCAATAAAGACAACAACGAACTGATCCAAATATTTCTTGAATACTCGGTTCATCATATCCATGAAAGCCGCAGGAGCATTAGTCAATCTGAAAGACATGAATAAGAATTCATTATGCTCGTACCAAGTTCTGAAGGCAAGTCTTTGGAATATCCTCAGTTCTAATCTTCAGCTGATGATATCCAGAATGAAGATCGATTTTTGAAAAGAATTGTGCTCCTTGCAACTGGTCAAACAAGTCATCAATACGAGGTAGAGGATACCTATTCTTGATGGTGACATGGTTCAATTCCCGATAGTCAATACAAAGTCGCATACAATCGTCTTTCTTCTTTACGAATAAAACAGGAGCACCCCAAGGAGATGTACTAGGACGAATGAAACCGATGTCCAACAACTCCTGTAGTTGGACCTTTAACTCCTGAAGTTTAATAGGAGCCATTCGATATGGGGTTTTAGAAATGGGCTTTGTACCAGGTTCAAGATCAATAAAGAATTCAACTTCACGTTCTGGGGGTAAACCGGGAAGTTCTTCAGGAAATACGTTAGGAAGTCAATAACAACAGGAATATTATTCAAATTTGACGTGTCTTTATTCAAATCCATAACATGGGCTAACAAAGCTTGACATCCATTTTCAATAACGAATAGCTTATGATTAGATATGACAGTGATTGATTTTAATGGTTTAGTTGCTTGAATTCGTACAACAGGTTGGTTAGGAATATGAAAACTAACAACCTTACGAAACTAATCAATTTTGGCATGATGAGTAGTTAACCCAATCAATCCCTAAAATTATATCAAAAGCAAGTATCTTTAAAAGATAAGGTCAACAAGTAAGGTGATGGTACCAACTTGAATCAAACAAGATTTATAAACGTGGATGTGATGAAAGTTCTTCCTAACGGAGTTTCCATCGATAGGTCAAAGTCTAATTTCTCCGGAGTCAAGTTAAACATTGAGCACAAGTAGGAGAGATAATGAATGGGTATGCAACCGGTATCAAGTAAGGTATAAACTTCGCAAGAATTTATAAATAGCTTACCATGATCACCTCGTTTGGGTTCCTCACATTTTGACCAGTCACAACAAACGCTCTTCCAGGAACCGTTGACTTTGACTTTTCCGGGACAATCTTTTGAGTCCATCCCCGCTGACTAGGTTTTGTTACGTACAATCTCGAGCGATGTCCTTCCTTTCCACAATATAGCATACCTGAACTGTTTGGGCAGTTTGGACTGATATGTCTCTTTTCCACA